>JABXNX010002336.1:0-44130 GCA_014843695.1 Archivesica marissinica | reverse complement strand
ATCACGAACATATTCCTCAGAACGAAATCTTAGTGGCAAGATGTAACAACTTGTTTCAATTCAATTCAAACTTTATGTATTGTCCGAGTTAATACAAACATATAAATGTAGAATGATACATAAGTACAGATATACAATAACTACAGTGAAACCTGTGTTAGTGGTAACCTCTATTAAGCACACAACATGTATTAAGCAACTAGTTTCCAGATTCCCAATATAGTGTATTACTCTACACGTGACTTCAATTAAGGAGCCGCATGTGCTGCTTTCTGTGATGCTCATGATAGGTTTCACTGTACAAAGACAGTATAAACAATAATAGAATATAAAAACGATCAGTGTGTGTCCTTAAAGGGATTAACTTATCAAATACAAACCTATTACAAACAGTCTCAAACATTTGAGATACAACAGAAGATGGACACACCAGTTGACATGAGTATGGTCAATATACATGCTGCCACGATATGTAACGATATTAGGAAGAAACATATGAAATTCACCGTTTTTTTTTGTTTTTTTTTTTTTTCTCGCTATATTTATATAAACAAAACGATTACAATGATTTACGAGTTGCCTTTATGAGTGGATGCGGTCATGTTGCATTCAGAGAATAATTAACAATTAAATGTTCCGAAGAATTGTATGGACACATTAACTGATAGTTCAAGCAACGATGAATCGCAGAAAAAATATTAAATTTAAAATAGTTTACAATTATATGGTTACGAATTACGTCAACATTTCCATACCATTACGTTGTACATGATTTCTAAGTATGTTGTTGTATTGGACTATATTGTTGCGCAGTCGCGCATTAATAATCACCTTGGATACATATATAATATAATTATTTAATTACGTGTGCGGTTCACCGGGTTATGAACGGCAAACACATGTGCTGAATCAGCCAATCACAATCGCAACATTACATAAGACATTGTAATTATATGACTATATTCGAATAGTATCGATACTTCATACAATATTTCTACATCAATGCATATATTAATTCAGAATTTGAAAGTACAGAGAAGGTGATTCAACTACCAGCGATAACATCATGGACATCAAACGGACGTCTCCCATATTTCAGAGTTGTCAAAGCTGGCGATACAGGTAGTGTATATACAGATATACTCACATCAAACGGATATATCCCATAATTTCAGAGTTATCAAAGCTGACGATACAGGTAGTGTAGATAAAGATATACTCACATCAAACGGATATATCCCATAATTTCAGCGTTATCAAAGCTGACGATACAGGTAGTGTAGATACAGATATACTCACATCAAACGGATATATCCAATAATATCAGCGTTGACAAAGCGGACGATACAGGTAGTGTATATAAGATATACTCACACAAACGGATATATCCCATATCACGTTATCAAAGCGGACGATACAGGTACTGTAAATAAAATATACTCACATCAAACATATCTCCCATATTCAGTTGTCAAACCGACGATAAAGTAAAGTGTAGATACAGATATACTCCTCAAAAAGGATATCTCCCATATTTCAGATTTGTAATCGGACGATACAGGTAGGTAGAATACAGATATATCACATCAAACGGATATCTCCCATATTTCGGTTATCAAAGCGGACGATACAGGTAGTGTAGATAAAGATATACTCACATCAAACGGATATATCCCATATTTCAGCGTTGTCAAAGCGGACGATACAGGTAGTGTAGATAAAGATATATTCACATCCAACGGATATCTCCCATATTTCAGCGTTGTCGAAGCGGACGATACAGGTAGTGTAAATAAAGATATACTCACATCAAACGGATATACCCCATATCTCAGCGTTATCAAAGCGGACGATACACGTAGTGTAAATAAAGATATACTCAGAATAATCAACATTATCCCTTATCCATCATTTATTGATACGGATTCCAACAAGAATTAGATCTCGATAGCGTTAACTTGCTAGTTACGTCACGGTTAGATTACTATAATGCTATTTTCTATGGAATACCGAAGATTTTGATGATCAAATTAGTTACATACTGTCCAAAATATTGCTGATCGAATAATCTCTAGAACATCAATATTTGACCATATCACCATAGTATTGAGTTAACATCACTGGCTTCCCATACAGTACATAGTGCAGAGTGCAATAACAAATTCTCACTAAGACTTAGAAGGCATCCAATAGTCAATCACAATCGTACATGAGGAATATGTTAGAAATATATTTGCCACCAAGGAACTCGAGAACGCTAAATTACCCATTGACATTAGTTGTTCCAAAATGTGGAACCGTTCAAAATGGTGACTGAAATTTTCAGCGGCTGCTAGGTTATGGAATGCCCTACCATCTGGTATCACAGACGATACGACAGTAACAACTTTCTAAAAGCCACCCACCAAACAAACAACAACCCACCAAACAAAACACACAACCCACCAACAACACACACCACCACACACAAACCACCAACAACCACACAACCACCACAAACACACCCTACCAAATGTTGTAGGTCCGTATTATCATTACATCAATCTCTACCAAGTGTTGTAGGTCAGTAGTATCATTACATCAACCATTACCCAGTGTTATAGGTCAGTATTATCCTTACATCAACCTCTACCAAGTGTTGTAGGTCAGTATTATCATTACATCAATCTCTACGAAGTGTTGTAGGTCAGTATTATCCTTACATCAACCTCTACCAAGTGTTGTAGGTCAGTATTATCATTACATCAACCTCTACCAAGTGTTGTAGGTCAGTATTATCCTTACATCAACCTCTACCAAGTGGTGTAGGTCAGTAATATCCTTACATCAACCTCTACCAAATTGTGTAGGTCAGTAATATCCTTACATCAATCTCAACCAAGTGGTGTAAGTCAGTAATATCCTTACATCAATCTCTACCAAGTGTTATATGTCAGTAATATCCCTACATCAATATCTACCAAGTGGTGTAGGTCAGTAGTATCATTACATCCTCCACTACCAAGTGTTGTAGGTCAGTAATATCCTTACATCAACCTCTTACATAAACCAATGGCAGAATACTTGATCTTGACACCACAAACTGGCAGACATTTCATTGCTTTCAGATAATTAAAACATACTGTATTTGCTATCAGTTGGCATTAACTAATAAGCACACCTATTCTTTTTCGTTCATGATGTCCAATAATGTTGACTAATATAATATATGTTATCAAATTGAATTCATTTTAATTGCCCCTGCTGGGAGCCTCATTTCTCTTTAATACACAACCGCATAACCAATAGTGTGAACGTCCGCTATAAGAAATAGTTCAGGTATAGTTCAATTTAGTTTTGTTTGCTATCAATAAAAACCTACAGACAAAACAAATTCATTATAATACTTTATAATTAACTGTTCACGAATGTCCGATAATAGCTAATGTACAAAATACATCCAATTCGAAACTCGAGCAGTGCAAAGAATATGCCATAGTCCACTGTTTAAAAACAGTGCAAGATAGCATTTTCTTTCACTTAGAAAATTCAATCATTCATTGCAAATCGTAAAATGCTTATGTATAGCTTGTAATGAAATATTGATAGGTGCATTTAGTTTTGAGCTGTTTATTATGATAATTTCTCTCATTCCCTCTCAAGCCCCACAAGAACCTAATCAGAAACCAAAGTTGTTATTAAATTACAGTGTTTTGACTTGACTTACTATTACCTGAATAAATATATGCCGGCTTATCTACACCGACATTGAAATAAGTCAAGGAAAACACTGCAATTTAATAACCACCATACTTTTCTGATTAGCTTAATATACACATGCTTACTTTGTTCTATTGCAGTTATCCTAACCTTAAAACTGTGTGTTCGATTGAATGGTGGGACTGATTTCATTAAACAAACAATATATACAACGCCGTTTATCGTTATAAAGGTTTGTACAAACTCATGTTCTTCCTAATCCAAGTGCATGTGTTACTGGTGTGGCAAATCGCTGGCGAGCACTATGGGTGTGGAGTCGAGATCGACAAAACACGAAAACTCTCTATAAGTGTCTACTGTGTATATTATCACCAGATCATGTCCAGCCTTAGCTGCCTTTTCTGCAAGTAATATATACAAATATATAGTTACATACAAAATACATGTACTTCACACAATTAACATGCACAATACATGTACTTCACATAATTAACATACAAAATACATGTACTTCACATAATTAACATACAAAATACATGTACTTCACATAATCAACATACAAAATACATGTACTTCACACAATTAACATACAAAATACATGTTATTCACATAATTAACATACACAATACATTTACGTCACATAATTAACATACAAAATACATGTACTTCACATTATCAACATACAAAATACATGTACTTCACATAATTAACATACACAATGCATGTACTACACATAATTAACATACAAAATACACGTACTTCTCATAATTAACATACAAAATAGACGTACTTCACATAATTAACATACAAAATACATGTACTTCACATAATTAACATACAAAATACATGTACTTCACATAATTAACATACAAAATACATGTACTTCACATAATTAACATACACAATACATGTACTTCACATAATTAACATACAAAATACATGTACTTCACATAACTAACATACAAAATACATGTACTTCACATAATTAACATACACAATACACGTACTTCACATAATTAACATACACACTACATGTACTTCACATAATTAACATAAAAAATACATGTACTTCACATAACTAACATACAAAATACATGTACTTCACATAATTAACATAAAAAATACATGTACTTCACATAACTAACATACAAAATACATGTACTTCACATAATTAACATACACAATACACGTACTTCACATAATTAACATACAAAATACATGTACTTCACATAATTAACATACACAATACATGTACTTCACATAACTAACATACAAAATACATGTACTTCACATAATTAACATACAAAATACATGTACTTCACATAATTAACATACAAAATACATGTACTTCACATAATTAACAATAACATATTATTGCATTGATGGATTTAAGAAATACAATATATGCTGGTGTAGATACAGATATAGACAATGAAAATCACGTCTTTACATCTGAGCGATATTTCTCAAAAGCTAACAGGTTATCAGTAGTCAATGTACATGAATACTATGCTATCGGGATGGGAGTAATACATATTTCTACATAATATGGATTATATATAAGTACATATTTAATGGCTTGGTGTTTTGTAAAAATGGCGGATGTATCATAGGCATGCAGTGAATGGTTAGTAGAGAATGTGATTAAATATGGTAATGTGTCAGGTCAAAAGTACGTGTCAACTATTTAACAATTTGTCCAAGGGGAATAACTAAAACTCTGCTACACTGTACTACATATACTACATTGCAAGCTAACCGAATGTGCTACAACGTTTTTAGCTGGTTCAAATATGGGTAAAATGACAAGCGATTATTTGTGTTCACATATATACAGTTTTGTATTTATTAACAATAATCGCACCCTATGACTGACACTAGCTCCGATAAACGTGGTACCAATATAAAACATATATGTACATTGTATTTATTTATTTTAATCAAGATCTATCCTAGTTATTATTAATGAATGAATATACTTCATTTGCTAGGCCAATGCGAGCGTAAGCTCGGGCCTATGTGGAACGTATACGGCCTACGTGGAACTAGCCCGGCCTATATGGAACTAGCACGGCCTATATGGAACTAGCACGGCCTATGTGGAACTAGCCCGGCCTATATGGAACTAGCAAGGCCTATGTGGAACTAGCCCGGCCTATATGGAACTAGCACGGCCTATGTGGAACTAGCCCGGCCTATGTGGAACTAGCACGGCCTATGTGGAACTAGCACCGCCTATGTGGAAGTAGCAGGGCATATGTGGAACTAGCACCGCCTATGTGGAAGTAGCATGGCCTATGTGAAACTAGCACGGCCTATATGGAAGTAGCACGGACTATGTGGAACTAGCACCGCCTATGTGGAAGTAGCAGGGCCTATGTGGAACTAGCACGGCCTATGTGGAACTTGCATGGCATATCTGGAATATTCTATTGTCAGTTAATAACATTTTCATTAATTATAAAATAAGTGATTTCATATTAGCCTTCTTATTGGGATTTAAAGCAGCATTACATCGTATGAAATAAAAGATATTTGAACAATTCAAATTTTGCGTATGGGTAGCAATGCTGCTACACATTCTAACATTATACTTTGTATGCTTATGTTCATTTGGTAAACAGCGTTGTTTTGCGATAAAACAAACTCGAAACCGAAAGTAGGACTTTCCGAGTCGATCGGCCACGCACTTGATTACAACCGGAACGCATCGTCCGCACTTGTTTACATTCGGAATGCATCGTCCCATTTGTCCCACGTTGTCTTTTTAATTAAATTACTTGATATGTGATTCATACCTGTTAGCTACGTCTTTTATGGACATTTCTACATCCCCGCGAGGGGTTCGACATTAGAGGAAGATAGATAGATAGATAGTCTTTCATGTTCAAAATATATACGTTGTTGTCTACATCCTCTGTTGTTTCACGCATGCGCGTGTTAAATTTCGTGTGTTGATAAACAAATTCGCGTATACGACTGTTTAAATTTATTGGAATGTTATCGTTTCTTTCGATTTTTGTAAACACACACACATTAGTATTTATATTTTACCCAAAACATCCTTTATTACGATATAATGCTGCTTTAACCGTTCATATAATAATATTATGGTATCAACTTGTTGTCGACAAGTCATGTATGGTAATGTTATTCGAAACCATGTCTTTATATATAAAACATTATATAATTATTGGCGGCCATGGTATTGGCGGCCATGTTGGATTTTGCCACAATAATGGCTTTATATCCAATATATCTTTATATTTACATTGTAACTTTTAACTTCCGAACACAACTACTGATGGAGTGGTGTACGGAATACATAATTTCGTCGATCCGCTTATATGTTTCAATATATTACTACAAAAATATGTCATAGGAAATAATGATATGGACTTTTCTATGTGCATAGAGGGACAACCCAGGCCGAGTGGTTATGGTCATTGACTTGAACTAATCTTCCCTTCACCGCTGAAGGTTCGAATTCCACTTTGGGTGTCGCATTGCTTTCATAATATGGATCTACCCAGCTGACTAGCGGAAGGTCGCTTGAGTGGCCGCACATTCATGCCTTTTATTTGATATATGTAGGCCTATATGCACTATACAAATTAAATATACTCGTACATATGTATCATGTATAAATGTATCACTCGACCAAACCCATATGTCGTTAAAACCCCGTCATAATATGTTCCCAATAAAAATAAAATAATTCCTATACCCGGTCGGTCTTTCTGCGTCGCACAGAAACGATATTGAAAGTGCTGATCTCGAAACTGTTTGGATTGAGCTTGCTATCCAACATAAGAGAATACTAATCGGTGGATATTATAGACCTCAATATTCCAATAATGAACACTGGACACTATTTGAAACCAGTACTGACATATTCCACAATACAACAGCAGACAATGTCATCGTAACTGGTGACTTTAATATGAACCTCCTAAACTCACAGCCAAACAAAGTAACTCGACTCATGTTGTGGTAATGGTAATCCAATACACTATACAGAACATTCAAATTCTCTTTTACCGAAACTGACTGAAACTCGCTCATTGCCTCAGACAACTTAGAAAATATTGCTGAACATATAAATGAAAGCATATTAAGAGCAACAGGAACAACCATTCCTTTTAAGATTGTCATTATGCGACCTACATATATACCCTGGTTTCATTCCAATATGCGTAAGCTGATAAGGCAAAGAACCAGGCTGTACATATATGCAAAGTTGTTGAAAACGGACACAGCGTGGACACAATTCAAACATAAACGAAATGAAGTAAACAAATGAACTAAGAAAAGCCAAACATGTATATAAATCTATTCCTCAGCATCGTTTATTATCCGTGTATCCGACTGCCCTGACTATTGAAGGGCTATGATAGACACGATACATTTCTTGATGGACAGAAGCCTCTAAATTACAAACTGCCTATCGTTAGCCCTTGATGTTCTAAGGATAAATCTTGGATTGTATATATCCCAAAATTATATAAGTGTTACAAAATATATCGATATACAGCTGTAATATTGGCAAAGCTACTCACAGGGGCTCCTGACGTATTCCTCAACCAATCATAGTTGCCTGACCGAGGATCGAACCAGGGACCGCTAGATTCCAAATCCGACGCTCTACCACTGGACGACGGACGCCACACATATCAAGTGTTACAAAATATATCGATATACAGCTGTACTATTGGCAATGCTACTCACAGGGGCTCCTTGAGTCTTTCTCCACCAATCATAGTTGGGGAGTCACCGACTGACCTAAGCGGTTGGTGCGACTTTAAACCCCAGACACGAACAAACGACGTTCGACTGATATATCCACACGTATTTATTGATCGTTTCCTCCAATCATATAACACCTATATTGTTCTGGCTCTGTCTTATTCCTTTTGATATTAATGCTATTTTGTCTTTCTTGTATGGCTCGTTAGATCAACATGTTCAGTCTGCAAAAAAGTTCAAGAACATCGACTTCGGTAAGGTCTTAAGACTATTATAATTCTCAATATTTCATTCAACACGAGTTGATTTACTTTGCAGAATGAAAACCGATCATGTCCGGAAATACAAGGACAAGGAGTTTTGAGGGAATCGCTGCTACTTGAACCAGGAGACAATGAGACTGATGTACTAACACCAATATTTGACTTCTGCTATTACCGTCCATTGACGTGGCTTAACAGTAAGTATATAAGTTATTCTAACACGACCCAGCTAATAACATACATACTTGTAAGGTAAAACAACCTCGGGTTATTCTGCGATATTCCTACCTTGAACTATGCTGCACGTGCACCGTGTTTTGGCTATTCCATTTATACAATGCGTGTACAGTTTTATGAATGAAAGTCACGTGATGTTTGTAAAAAATACCGTTGGAATTCACGGAAGTGAGCTATTTTTAGAATCAGATAATCTCTTGTCCGTCTTGTTTTTCTGTTAAGTAACGTTTGAGTTACTATTCTGTACAGTTTTATTTGACAAAATAAATAAAATTATTGATCAGTTACAACTTTTGTTCATTTATGCACTAGATTGATATTTTCCATAAAAAATAAAGTCATCACCCCTTACGCGGGAGGAAATTTCGAAGGCCAAATGCTGCGGCGTTTGAAGAAAATACTCCTTTAAAATTATTAGAAGTAAGTCATGTTAGAATCGAAATAATAACTATCAACCGTGGTATATCGCAGAATAACCCTCGTTCTTATGTGTATAAATATATCATGAAGGCCGAAGAACTTCAAACGAGGGTTATTCTGCGATATACCATGGTTGATCCTTATTATTTCTTAATTATTCTTATTATGATTCTATGTACCATTTAACTATGTACTATGTACACATTAATAATACATGTATATACAAACAGTATAACATATCATATTTACAACACATTAATAATACATGTATATACAAACAGTATAACATATCATATTTACAACACATTGATAATACATGAATATACAAACAGTATAACATATCAAACTAATGATGAATGCTTCTTTCCGTAAATTACATTATTTACTGAATTGTCAGTAGAGTACATGCAACCGGGATATATGTATATCACAAACATTGTTATTCCATATCACACACATTGCAAGTACATATCACAAACATTGCATGTACATATCACAAACATTGCAAGTACATAACACAACATTGCAAGTCCATATCACAAACATTGCAAGTACATATCACAAACATTGCATGTACATATCACAAACATTGCAAGTACATAACACAACATTGCAAGTCCATATCACAAACATTGCAAGTACATATCACACACATTGCATGTACATATCACAAACATTGCAAGTACATATCACAACATTGCAAGTCCATATCACAAACATTGCAAGTACAAATCACAAACATTTCATGTACATATCACAAACATTGCAAGTACATATCACAACATTGCAAGTCCATATCACAAAAATTGCTAGTACATATCACAAACATTCAAGTCCATATCACAAACAGTGCAAGTACATATCACAAACATTGCAAATACATATCACAAACATTGCAAGTACATATCACAAACATTGCATGTACATATCGCACACATTGCTATTCCATATCACACACATTGCAAGTACATACCACACATATTGCAAGTACATATCACAAACATTGCAAGTACATATCACAAACATTGCATGTACATATCACACACATTGCTATTCCATATCACACACATTGCAAGTAAATACCACACATATTGCATGTACATATCACAAACATTGCATTTACATATCGCACACATTGCTATTCCATATCACACACATTGCAAGTACATATCACACACAGTGCAAGTACATATCACAAATATTGCAAGTACATATCACAAACATTGCAAGTACATATCAGACACATTGCAAGTACATATCACACACAGTGCAAGTACATATCACAAATATTGCAAGTACATATCACACACATTGCAAGTACATATCACAAACATTCAAGTACATATCACAAACATTGCAAGTACATATCACAAACATTGCAAGTACATATCACACACATTGCAGGTACATATCACAAACATTGCAAGTACATATCACAAACATTGTAAGTACATATCACACACAATGCATGTATATATCACAAATATTGCAAGTACATACCACACACATTGCAAGTACATATCACAAACATTCAAGTACATATCACAAACATTGCAAGTAGATATCACACACATTGCATGTACATATCACACACATTGCAAGTACATATCACAAACATTGCAAGTACAGTGCATGTACATATCGCACACATTGCTATTCCATATCACACACATTGCAAGTACATATCACAAACAGTGCAAGTACATATCACAAACAGTGCATGTACATATCACACATATTGCAAGTACATATCACACACATTGCAAGTACATATCACAAACATTACAAGTACATAGTACAAACAGTGCATGTACATATCGCACACATTGCTATTCCATATCACACACATTGCAAGTACATATCACACATATTGCAAGTACATATCACAAACATTGCAAGTACATAGCACAAAGAGTGCATGTACATATCGCACCTATTGCTATTCCATATCACATACATTGCAAGTAAATATCACACGCATTGCAAGTACATATCACCCGCATTGCAAGTACATATCACACACATTGCAAGTACATATCACACACATTGCAAGTACATATCACACACATTGCAAGTACATATCACAAACATTGCAAGTACATATAAAAAACATTGCAAGTACATATCACAAACATTGCAAGTACATATCACACACATTGCATGTACATATCACAAACATTGCAAGTACATATCACACACATTGCAAGTACATATCACAAACATTGCAAGTACATATCACAAACATTGCAAGTACATATCACACACATTGCAAGTACATATCACAAACAGTGCATGTACATATCGCACACATTGCTATTCTATATCACAAACATTGCAAGTACATATCACACACATTGCAAGTACATATCACACATATTGCAAGTACATATCACAAACATTGCAAGTACATAGCACAAACAGTGTATGTACATATCGCACCTATTGCTATTCCATATCACATACATTGCAAGTAAATATCACACGCATTGCAAGTACATATTACCCGCATTGCAAGTACATATCACACACATTGCAAGTACATATCACACACATTGCAAGTACATATCACACACATTGCAAGTACATATCACAAACATTGCAAGTACATATCACACACATTGCAAGTACATATCACACACATTGCAAGTACATAGCACAAACATAGCATGTACATATCACAAACATTGCAAGTACATATCACAAACATTGCAAGTACATATCACACACATTGCCAGTACATATCACACACATTGCAAGTACATATCACAAACATTGCAAGTACACATCACAAACATTGCAAGTACACATCACAAACATTGCAAGTACATATCACAAACAGTGCAAGTACACATCACAAACATTACATGTACATATCAGAACATTGCAAGTTCATATCACACACATTGCAAGTACATATCACAAATATTGCAAGTACATATCACAAACATTACATGTACATATCAGAACATTGCAAGTACATATCACAAACATTGCATGTACATATCACAACATTGCAAGTACATATCACAAACATTGCAAGTACACATCACAAACATTGCAAGTACATACCACAAACAGTGCAAGTACACATCACAAACATTACATGTACATATCACAAACATTGTAAGTACATATCACAAACATTGCACGTACATATCACAAACATTGTAAGTACACATCACAAACATTGAAAGTATACATCACACACATTGCAAGTACATATCACAAACATTGCAAGTACACATCACAAACATTGCAAGTACACATCACAAACATTGCAAGTACATATCACAAACAGTGCAAGTACATATCACAAACAGTGCATGTACATATCACACATATTGCAAGTACATATCACACACATTGCAAGTACATATCACAAACATTACAAGTACATAGTACAAACAGTGCATGTACATATCGCACACATTGCTATTCCATATCACACACATTGCAAGTACATATCACACATATTGCAAGTACATATCACAAACATTGCAAGTACATAGCACAAAGAGTGCATGTACATATCGCACCTATTGCTATTCCATATCACATACATTGCAAGTAAATATCACACGCATTGCAAGTACATATCACCCGCATTGCAAGTACATATCACACACATTGCAAGTACATATCACACACATTGCAAGTACATATCACACACATTGCAAGTACATATCACAAACATTGCAAGTACATATAAAAAACATTGCAAGTACATATCACAAACATTGCAAGTACATATCACACACATTGCATGTACATACACAACATGCATACAATCACAACATCAGTACAACAACAAACACAAAAACAACACCATATCACAAACATTGCAAGTACATATCACACACATTGCAAGTACATATCACACATATTGCAAGTACATATCACAAACATTGCAAGTACATAGCACAAACAGTGTATGTACATATCACACCTATTGCTATTCCATATCACATACATTGCAAGTAAATATCACACGCATTGCAAGTACATATTACCCGCATTGCAAGTACATATCACACACATTGCAAGTACATATCACACACATTGCAAGTACATATCACACACATTGCAAGTACATATCACAAACATTGCAAGTACATATCACACACATTGCAAGTACATATCACACACATTGCAAGTACATAGCACAAACATAGCATGTACATATCACAAACATTGCAAGTACATATCACAAACATTGCAAGTACATATCACACACATTGCAAGTACATATCACACACATTGCAAGTACATATCACAAACATTGCAAGTACACATCACAAACATTGCAAGTACACATCACAAACATTGCAAGTACATATCACAAACAGTGCAAGTACACATCACAAACATTACATGTACATATCAGAACATTGCAAGTTCATATCACACACATTGCAAGTACATATCACAAATATTGCAAGTACATATCACAAACATTACATGTACATATCAGAACATTGCAAGTACATATCACAAACATTGCATGTACATATCACAACATTGCAAGTACATATCACAAACATTGCAAGTACACATCACAAACATTGCAAGTACATACCACAAACAGTGCAAGTACACATCACAAACATTACATGTACATATCACAAACATTGTAAGTACATATCACAAACATTGCACGTACATATCACAAACATTGTAAGTACACATCACAAACATTGAAAGTATACATCACACACATTGCAAGTACATATCACAAACATTGCAAGTACACATCACAAACATTGCAAGTACATATCACAAACAGTGCAAGTACACATCACAAACATTACATGTACATATCAGAACATTGCAAGTACATATCACACACATTGCAAGTACATATCACAAACATTACATGTACATATCAGAACATTGCAAGTACATATCACAAACATTGCATGTACATATTACAACATTGCAAGTACATATCACAAACATTGCAAGTACACATCACAAACATTGCAAGTACACATCACAAACATTGCAAGTACATATCACAAACAGTGCAAGTACACATCACAAACATTACATGTACATATCAAACATTGCAAGTACATATCACAACATTGCGTACATATACACACAAACATTGCAAGTACATATCACAAACATTGCACGTACATATTACAACATTGCAAGTACATATCACAAACATTGCAAGTACACATCACAAACATTGCAAGTACATATCACAAACATTGCAAGTACATATCACAAACATTGCAAGTACATATCACACATATTGCAAGTACATATCACAAACATTGCAAGTACATAGCACAAACAGTGTATGTACATATCGCACCTATTGCTATTCCATATCACATACATTGCAAGTAAATATCACACGCATTGCAAGTACATATACCCGCATTGCAAGTACATATCACACACATTGCAAGTACATATCACACACATTGCAAGTACATATCACACACATTGCAAGTACATATCACAAACATTGCAAGTACATATCACACACATTGCAAGTACATATCACACACATTGCAAGTACATAGCACAAACATAGCATGTACATATCACAAACATTGCAAGTACATATCACAAACATTGAAAGTACATATCACACATATTGCAAGTACATATCACACACATTGCAAGTACATATCACAAACATTGCAAGTACACATCACAAACATTGCAAGTACATAGTACAAACAGTGCATGTACATATCGCACACATTGCTATTCCATATCACACACATTGCAAGTACATATCACACATATTGCAAGTACATATCACAAACATTGCAAGTACATAGCACAAAGAGTGCATGTACATATCGCACCTATTGCTATTCCATATCACATACATTGCAAGTAAATATCACACGCATTGCAAGTACATATCACACACATTGCAAGTACATATCACACACATTGCAAGTACATATCACACACATTGCAAGTACATATCACAAACATTGCAAGTACATATAAAAAACATTGCAAGTACATATCACAAACATTGCAAGTACATATCACACACATTGCATGTACATATCACAAACATTGCAAGTACATATCACACACATTGCAAGTACATATCACAAACATTGCAAGTACATATCACAAACATTGCAAGTACATATCACACACATTGCAAGTACATATCACAAACAGTGCATGTACATATCGCACACATTGCTATTCTATATCACAAACATTGCAAGTACATATCACACACATTGCAAGTACATATCACACATATTGCAAGTACATATCACAAACATTGCAAGTACATAGCACAAACAGTGTATGTACATATCGCACCTATTGCTATTCCATATCACATACATTGCAAGTAAATATCACACGCATTGCAAGTACATATTACCCGCATTGCAAGTACATATCACACACATTGCAAGTACATATCACACACATTGCAAGTACATATCACACACATTGCAAGTACATATCACAAACATTGCAAGTACATATCACACACATTGCAAGTACATATCACACACATTGCAAGTACATAGCACAAACATAGCAGTACATATCACAAACATTGCAAGTACATATCACAAACATTGCAAGTACATATCACACACATTGCAAGTACATATCACACACATTGCAAGTACATATCACAAACATTGCAAGTACACATCACAAACATTGCAAGTACACATCACAAACATTGCAAGTACATATCACAAACAGTGCAAGTACACATCACAAACATTACATGTACATATCAGAACATTGCAAGTTCATATCACACACATTGCAAGTACATATCACAAATATTGCAAGTACATATCACAAACATTACATGTACATATCAGAACATTGCAAGTACATATCACAAACATTGCATGTACATATCACAACATTGCAAGTACATATCACAAACATTGCAAGTACACATCACAAACATTGCAAGTACATACCACAAACAGTGCAAGTACACATCACAAACATTACATGTACATATCAGAACATTGCAAGTTCATATCACACACATTGCAAGTACATATCACAAATATTGCAAGTACATATCACAAACATTACATGTACATATCAGAACATTGCAAGTACATATCACAAACATTGCATGTACATATCACAACATTGCAAGTACATATCACAAACATTGCAAGTACACATCACAAACATTGCAAGTACATACCACAAACAGTGCAAGTACACATCACAAACATTACATGTACATATCACAAACATTGTAAGTACATATCACAAACATTGCACGTACATATCACAAACATTGTAAGTACACATCACAAACATTGAAAGTATACATCACACACATTGCAAGTACATATCACAAACATTGCAAGTACACATCACAAACATTGCAAGTACACATCACAAACATTGCAAGTACATATCACAAACAGTGCAAGTACACATCACAAACATTACATGTACATATCAGAACATTGCAAGTACATATCACACACATTGCAAGTACATATCACAAACATTACATGTACATATCAGAACATTGCAAGTACATATCACAAACATTGCATGTACATATTACAACATTGCAAGTACATATCACAAACATTGCAAGTACACATCACAAACATTGCAAGTACACATCACAAACATTGCAAGTACATATCACAAACAGTGCAAGTACACATCACAAACATTACATGTACATATCACAAACATTGTAAGTACATATCACAAACATTGCAAGTACATATCACAAACATTGCAAGTACATATCACAAACAGTGCATGTACATATCGCACACATTGCTATTCCATATCACAAACATTGCAAGTACATATCACACACATTGCAAGTACATATCACACATATTGCAAGTACATATCACAAACATTGCAAGTACATAGCACAAACAGTGTATGTACATATCGCACCTATTGCTATTCCATATCACATACATTGCAAGTAAATATCACACGCATTGCAAGTACATATTACCCGCATTGCAAGTACATATCACACACATTGCAAGTACATATCACACACATTGCAAGTACATATCACACACATTGCAAGTACATATCACAAACATTGCAAGTTCATATCACACACATTGCAAGTACATATCACACACATTGCAAGTACATAGCACAAACATAGCATGTACATATCACAAACATTGCAAGTACATATCACAAACATTGAAAGTACATATCACACATATTGCAAGTACATATCACACACATTGCAAGTACATATCACAAACATTGCAAGTACACATCACAAACATTGCAAGTACACATCACAAACATTGCAAGTACATATCACAAACAGTGCAAGTACACATCACAAACATTACATGTACATATCAGAACATTGCAAGTTCATATCACACACATTGCAAGTACATATCACAAATATTGCAAGTACATATCACAAACATTACATGTACATATCAGAACATTGCAAGTACATATCACAAACATTGCATGTACATATCACAACATTGCAAGTACATATCACAAACATTGCAAGTACACATCACAAACATTGCAAGTACATATCACAAACATTGCAAGTACATATCACAAACATTGCAAGTACATATCACAAACATTGCAAGTACATATCACAAACATTGCAAGTACATATCACAAACATTGCAAGTACATATCACAAACATTGCAAGTACATATCACAAACATTGCAAGTACATATCACAAACATTGCAAGTACATATCACAAACATTGCAAGTACATATCACAAACATTGCAAGTACATATCACAAACATTGCAAGTACATATCACAAACATTGCATGTACATATCACAACATTGCAAGTACATATCACAAACATTGCAAGTACATATCACAAACATTACAAGTACACATCACAAACATTGCAAGTACATATCACAAACATTGCATGTACATATCACAAACATTGCAAGTACATATCACAAACATTGCAAGTACACATACACAAACATTGCAAGTACATATCACAAACAGTGCAAGTACACATCACAAACATTACATGTACATATCACAAACATTGTAAGTACATATCACAAACATTGCACATACATATTACACACATTGCAAGTACATATCACAAACAGTGCATGTACATATCGCACACATTGCTATTCCATATCACAAACATTGCAAGTACATATCACACACATTGCAAGTACATATCACACATATTGCAAGTACATATCACAAACATTGCAAGTACATAGCACAAACAGTGTATGTACATATCGCACCTATTGCTATTCCATATCACATACATTGCAAGTAAATATCACACGCATTGCTAGTACATATTACCCGCATTGCAAGTATATATCACACACATTGCAAGTACATATCACACACATTGCAAGTACATATCACACACATTGCAAGTACATATCACAAACATTGCAAGTACATATCACACACATTGCAAGTACATATCACACACATTGCAAGTACATAGCACAAACATAGCATGTACATATCACAAACATTGCAAGTACATATCACAAACATTGAAAGTACATATCACACATATTGCAAGTACATATCACACACATTGCAAGTACATATCACAAACATTGCAAGTACACATCACAAACATTGCAAGTACACATCACAAACATTGCAAGTACATATCACAAACAGTGCAAGTACACATCACAAACATTACATATACATATCAGAACATTGCAAGTTCATATCACACACATTGCATGTACATATCACAAATATTGCAAGTACATATCACAAACATTACATGTACATATCAGAACATTGCAAGTACATATCACAAACATTGCATGTACATATCACAACATTGCAAGTACATATCACAAACATTGCAAGTACACATCACAAACATTGCAAGTACACATCACAAACATTGCAAGTACATACCACAAACAGTGCAAGTACACATCACAAACATTACATGTACATATCACAAACATTGTAAGTACATATCACACACATTGCAAGTACATATCACAAATATTGCAAGTACACATCACAAACATTGCAAGTACACATCACAAACATTGCAAGTACATATCACAAACAGTGCAAGTACACATCACAAACATTACATGTACATATCAGAACATTGCAAGTTCATATCACACACATTGCAAGTACATATCACAAATATTGCAAGTACATATCACAAACATTACATGTACATATCAGAACATTGCAAGTACATATCACAAACATTGCATGTACATATCACAACATTGCAAGTACATATCACAAACATTGCAAGTACACATCACAAACATTGCAAGTACATACCACAAACAGTGCAAGTACACATCACAAACATTACATGTACATATCACAAACATTGTAAGTACATATCACAAACATTGCACGTACATATCACAAACATTGTAAGTACACATCACAAACATTGAAAGTATACATCACACACATTGCAAGTACATATCACAAACATTGCAAGTACACATCACAAACATTGCAAGTACACATCACAAACATTGCAAGTACATATCACAAACAGTGCAAGTACACATCACAAACATTACATGTACATATCAGAACATTGCAAGTACATATCACACACATTGCAAGTACATATCACAAACATTACATGTACATATCAGAACATTGCAAGTACATATCACAAACATTGCATGTACATATTACAACATTGCAAGTACATATCACAAACATTGCAAGTACACATCACAAACATTGCAAGTACACATCACAAACATTGCAAGTACATATCACAAACAGTGCAAGTACACATCACAAACATTACATGTACATATCACAAACATTGTAAGTACATATCACAAACATTGCACATACATATTACACACATTGCAAGTACATATCACAAACAGTGCATGTACATATCGCACACATTGCTATTCCATATCACAAACATTGCAAGTACATATCACACACATTGCAAGTACATATCACACATATTGCAAGTACATATCACAAACATTGCAAGTACATAGCACAAACAGTGTATGTACATATCGCACCTATTGCTATTCCATATCACATACATTGCAAGTAAATATCACACGCATTGCAAGTACATATTACCCGCATT
Organism: Archivesica marissinica; assembly: GCA_014843695.1. Lineage (NCBI taxonomy): Eukaryota > Metazoa > Mollusca > Bivalvia > Venerida > Vesicomyidae > Archivesica > Archivesica marissinica. Next base: position 23,674 of record JABXNX010002336.1, on the reverse strand, counting down.
GCAAGTACATATCACACACATTGCAAAGTACATATCACACACATTGCAAGTACATATCACAAACATTGCAAGTACATATCACACACATTGCAAGTACATATCACACACATTGCAAGTACATAGCACAAACATAGCATGTACATATCACAAACATTGCAAGTACATATCACAAACATTGAAAGTACATATCACACATATTGCAAGTACATATCACACACATTGCAAGTACATATCACAAACATTGCAAGTACACATCACAAACATTGCAAGTACACATCACAAACATTGCAAGTACATATCACAAACAGTGCAAGTACACATCACAAACATTACATATACATATCAGAACATTGCAAGTACATATCACACACATTGCAAGTACATATCACAAACATTGCAAGTACATATCACAAACATTGCACGTACATATCACAAACATTGTAAGTACACATCACAAACATTGCAAGTACACATCACAACATTGCAAGTACATATCACAAACATTGCAAGTACACATCACAAACATTGCAAGTACACATCACAAACATTGCAAGTACATATCACAAACAGTGCAAGTACACATCACAAACATTACATGTACATATCACAAACATTGTAAGTACATATCACAAACATTGCACGTACATATCACAAACATTGTAAGTACACATCACAAACATTGCAAGTATACATCACACACATTGCAAGTACATATCACAAACATTGCAAGTACACATCACAAACATTGCAAGTACACATCACAAACATTGCAAGTACATATCACAAACAGTGCAAGTACACATCACAAACATTACATGTACATATTAGAACATTGCAAGTACATATCACACACATTGCAAGTACATATCACAAATATTGCAAGTAAATATCACAAACATTACATGTACATATCAGAACATTGCAAGTACATATCACAAACATTGCATGTACATATTACAACATTGCAAGTACATATCACAAACATTGAAAGTACACATCACAAACATTGCAAGTACACATCACAAACATTGCAAGTACATATCACAAACAGTGCAAGTACACATCACAAACATTACATGTACATATCACAAACATTGCACATACATATTACAAACATTGTAAGTACACATCACAAACATTGCAAGTATACATCACAAACATTGCATGTACATATCACAAACATTACATGTACATATCAGAACAATGCAAGTACATATCACAAATATTGCAAGTACATATCACAAACATTACATGTACATATCAGATCATTGCAGGTACATATCACAAACATTACATGTACATATCAGAACATTGCAAGTACATATCACAAACTTTGCAAGTACATATCACAAACATTGCATGTACATATCACACACATTGCAAGTACATATCACAAATATTGCAAGTACATATCACAAACATTACATGTACATATCAGAACATTGCAAGTACATATCACAAACTTTGCAAGTACATATCACAAACATTGCATGTACATATCACAACATTGCAAGTACATATCACACACATTGCAAGTACACATCACAAACATTGCAAGTACACATCACAAACATTGCAAGTACATATCACAAACATTGTAAGTACATATCACAAACATTGCACGTACATATCACAAACATTGTAAGTACACATCACAAACATTGCAAGTATACATCACAAACATTGCATGTTCATATCACACACATTGCAAGTACATATCACAAACATTGTAAGTACACATCACAAACATTGCAAGTACACATCACAAACATTGCAAGTACACATCACAAACATTGCAAGTACATATCAGAACATTGCAAGTACATATCACACACATTGCAAGTACATATCACAAATATTGCAAGTAAATATCACAAACATTACATGTACATATCAGAACATTGCAAGTACATATCACAAACATTGCATGTACATATTACAACATTGCAAGTACATATCACAAACATTGAAAGTACACATCACAAACATTGCAAGTACACATCACAAACATTGCAAGTACATATCACAAACAGTGCAAGTACACATCACAAACATTACATGTACATATCACAAACATTGTAAGTACATATCACAAACATTGCACATACATATTACAAACATTGTAAGTACACATCACAAACATTGCAAGTATACATCACAAACATTGCATGTACATATCACAAACATTACATGTACATATCAGAACAATGCAAGTACATATCACAAATATTGCAAGTACATATCACAAACATTACATGTACATATCAGATCATTGCAAGTACATATCACAAACATTACATGTACATATCAGAACATTGCAAGTACATATCACAAACTTTGCAAGTACATATCACAAACATTGCATGTACATATCACACACATTGCAAGTACATATCACAAATATTGCAAGTACATATCACAAACATTACATGTACATATCAGAACATTGCAAGTACATATCACAAACTTTGCAAGTACATATCACAAACATTGCATGTACATATCACAACATTGCAAGTACATATCACACACATTGCAAGTACACATCACAAACATTGCAAGTACACATCACAAACATTGCAAGTACATATCACAAACATTGTAAGTACATATCACAAACATTGCACGTACATATCACAAACATTGTAAGTACACATCACAAACATTGCAAGTATACATCACAAACATTGCATGTACATATCACACACATTGCAAGTACATATCACAAACATTGCAAGTACATATCACAAACATTGCAAGTACATATCACACACATTGCAAGTACATATCACAAACAGTGCATGTACATATCGCACACATTGCTATTCCATATCACAAACATTGCAAGTACATATCACACACATTGCAAGTACATATCACACATATTGCAAGTACATATCACAAACATTGCAAGTACATAGCACAAACAGTGTATGTACATATCGCACCTATTGCTATTCCATATCACATACATTGCAAGTAAATATCACACGCATTGCAAGTACATATTACCCGCATTGCAAGTACATATCACACACATTGAAAGTACATATCACAAACATTGCAAGTACACATCACAAACATTGCAAGTACATATCACAAACATTGTAAGTACATATCACAAACATTGCACGTACATATCACAAACATTGTAAGTACACATCACAAACATTGCAAGTATACATCACAAACATTGCATGTACATATCACACACATTGCAAGTACATATCACAAACATTGCAAGTACATATCACAAACATTGCAAGTACATATCACACACATTGCAAGTACATATCACAAACAGTGCATGTACATATCGCACACATTGCTATTCCATATCACAAACATTGCAAGTACATATCACACACATTGCAAGTACATATCACACATATTGCAAGTACATATCACAAACATTGCAAGTACATAGCACAAACAGTGTATGTACATATCGCACCTATTGCTATTCCATATCACATACATTGCAAGTAAATATCACACGCATTGCAAGTACATATTACCCGCATTGCAAGTACATATCACACACATTGAAAGTACATATCACACACATTGCAAGTACATATCACAAACATTGCAAGTACATATCACACACATTGCAAGTACATATCACACACATTGCAAGTTCATAGCACAAACATAGCATGTACATATCACAAACATTGCAAGTACATATCACAAACATTGCAAGTACATATCACACACATTGCAAGTACATATCACACACATTGCAAGTACATATCACAAACATTGCAAGTACACATCACAAACATTGCAAGTACACATCACAACCATTGCAAGTACATATCACAAACAGTGCAAGTACACATCACAAACATTACATGTACATATCAGAACATTGCAAGTACATATCACACACATTGTAAGTACATATCACACATATTGCAAGTACATATCACAAACATTACATGTACATATCAGAACATTGCAAGTACATATCACAAACATTGCATGTACATATCACAACATTGCAAGTACATATCCCAAGCATTGCAAGTACACATCACAAACATTGCAAGTACACATCACAAACATTGCAAGTACATATCACAAACAGTGCAAGTACACATCACAAACATTACATGTGCATATCACAAACATTGCAAGTACACATCACAAACATTACATGTACATATCACAAACATTGTAAGTACATATCACAAACATTGCACGTACATATCACAAACATTGTAAGTACACATCACAAACATTGCAAGTATACATCACAAACATTCATGTACATATCACACACATTGCATGTACATATCACAAACATTACATGTACATATCACAAACATTGTAAGTACATATGACAAACATTACATGTACATATCAGAACATTGCAAGTACATATCACAAACTTTGCATGTACATATCACAAACATTACATGTACATATCACAAACATTGTAAGTACATATCACAAACATTACATGTACATATCACAAACATTGCAAGTACATAGCACAAACAGTGTATGTACATATCGCACCTATTGCTATTCCATATCACATACATTGCAAGTAAATATCACACGCATTGCAAGTACATATTACCCGCATTGCAAGTACATATCACACACATTGCAAGTACATATCACACACATTGCAAGTACATATCACACACATTGCAAGTACATATCACAAACATTGCAAGTACATATCACACACATTGCAAGTACATATCACACACATTGCAAGTTCATAGCACAAACATAGCATGTACATATCACAGACATTGCAAGTACATATCACAAACATTGCAAGTACACATCACACACATTGCAAGTACATATCACACACATTGCAAGTACATATCACAAACATTGCAAGTACACATCACAAACATTGCAAGTACATATCACAAACATTGCAAGTACATATCACAAACTTGCAAGTACATATCACAAACATTGCAAGTACACATCACAAACATTGCAAGTACACATCACAAACATTGCAAGTACATATCACAAACAGTGCAAGTACACATCACAAACATTACATGTACATATCAGAACATTGCAAGTTCATATCACACACATTGCAAGTACATATCACAAATATTGCAAGTACATATCACAAACATTACATGTACATATCAGAACATTGCAAGTACATATCACAAACATTGCATGTACATATCACAACATTGCAAGTACATATCACAAACATTGCAAGTACACATCACAAACATTGCAAGTACACATCACACACATTGCAAGTACATATCACAAACAGTGCAAGTACACATCACAAACATTACATGTGCTTATCACAAACATTGCAAGTACATATCACAAACAGTGCAAGTACTCATCACAAACATTACATGTACATATCACAAACATTGTAAGTACATATCACAAACATTGCACGTACATATCACAAACATTGTAAGTACACATCACAAACATTGCAAGTATACATCACAAACATTGCATGTACATATCACACACATTGCATATACATATCACAAACATTACATGTACATATCACAAACATTGTAAGTACATATCACAAACATTACATGTACATATCAGAACATTGCAAGTACATATCACAAACTTTGCAAGTACATATCACAAACATTGCATGTACATATCACAAACATTACATGTACATATCACAAACATTGTAAGTACATATCACAAACATTACATGTACATATCAGAACATTGCAAGTACATATCACAAACATTGCATGTACATATCACACACATTGCAAGTACATATCACAACTATTGCAAGTACATATCACAAACATTACATGTACATATCAGACCATTGCAAGTACATATCACAAACTTTGCAAGTACATATCACAAACATTGCATGTACATATCACAACATTGCAAGTACATATCACACACATTGCAAGTACACATCACAAACATTGCCAGTACACATCACAAACATTACATGTACATATCACAAACATTGTAAGTACATATCACAAACAGTGCAAGTACACATCACAAACATTACATGTACATATCACAAACATTGTACGTACATATCACAAACATTGCACGTACGTATCACAAACATTGTAAGTACACATCACAAACATTGCAAGTATACATCACAAACATTGCATGTACATATCACACACATTGCATGTACATATCACAAGCATTGCATGTACATATCACAAGCATTGTAAGTACATATCCCAAACATTGTACGTACATATCACAAACATTGCAAGTATACATCACAAACATTGCATGTACATATCACACACATTGCAAGTACATATCACAAACAGTGCAAGTACACATCACAAACATTGCAAGTACATATCACAAACAGTGCAAGTACACATCACAAACATTGCATGTACATATCACACACATTGCAAGTACACATCACAAACATTGCATGTACATATCACAAGCATTGAAAGTACATATTTACTCAATGAATTAATACAAAAAGTCATGTACTGTGTCACCTACAGGATAACAGAAAACATACCGTGTATGGCAACCTACATACCGTGTATGACGTGCTCTTATTGTACTTAATAGTCGTTGTACGAATCCTCATGATTATGTGACTTGCAGGCTATACTAAATATTCAACCTTACCCGGACAGCTAACAACACGAGTTATATACCAAAATGTTTGTAAATGTCCTAAGTTTGTCACACATGCGGCATAAACATTGTCAATTGGATTTTATGCCATTTTTCAAAGAAATGTTTGTACCATTTAAGAACAGTATGCAAATTTACCGATTAAAATCGTCAAATTTAAGGGTTAGGGGTGGTATTTTAAATATTAGCTCCGAGCCTTTGATATAAATCATATGTAAGTATGTTTCAAATGGAAGTGTAGATCAAAACTAATTAAAATAATGGCTTCTTGGTGGAAAACAGATGCAAACTATAAATATATAAGCTGTTATAAGTGGGTGGGGTAATTTAATATGCATTTAGCTGTTACAGTAGAAGGATAGCTAGTTCCTACAGTTTATTAACACCATTTTGTTGTTGATGTATTATTGTGAATACTATTTCCACTTTCAGCTTTCGACGCGGAATACAAACCACAGAACGTGACTCCGAAATCTAGAGGTAGTTTATACAGTATTTCCTTCTTCAAACTGACTGTCACAATGTTCAAAAACGTTGAATATAGCAATGTAATTAATGTTCATCATCTCTTTTAGCATATTTTTGTTACAATTGCATACAACTCAATTTCATCTTTTTAACATCAAGTCACAATGATGACGTCATAAATGTTTTTCTATGATTATTCCTGAAGACGTCCATTATTATTATTATTATAGTTTGGGTTTTACGCCTGCATCAGCACCATTTTGGGCTATATCGCTGGCGGGCAGTTTACCTAACAACACATTTCCTGGGCAGGCTCCAACGGTTAACCAGTACTTGGGAACACCAACCTCCATAAGAAACTGCCAACTTTTTCATATAAATGAGACACGGTCTGAGCGGGGCTCGAACCCGTGACCATCAAGGATGATATGTTACAGTGGTATACAAGTCGGCGACCTTAACCACTCGACCACGGAGGCGGACTGAAGACGTCCAACATGTTCACTCATTCCAAGATATACATTATACAAGGAATATATGGGGGTCTTGTTCACTCATTCCAAGATATACATTTTACAAGGAATATATGGGGTCTTGTTCACTCATTCCAAGATATACATTTTACAAGGGATATATGGGGTCTTGTTCACTCATTCCAAGATATACATTTTACAAGGAATATATGGGGTCTTGTTCACTCATTCAAAGATATACATTTTACAAGGAATATATGGGAATCTTGTTCACTCATTCCAAGATATACATTTTACAAGGGATATATGGGATCTTGTTCACTCATTCCAAGATATACATTTTACAAGGGATATATGGGGTCTTGTTCACTCATTCCAAGATATACATTTTACAAGGGATATATGGGATCTTGTTCACTCATTCCAAGATAAACATTTTACAAGGGATATATGGGATCTTGTTCACTCATTCCAAGATAAACATTTTACAAGGGATATATGGGGTCTTGTTCACTCATTACAAGATATATATTATACAAGGAATATGACGATAAGCTTCTACAATGTCCTCTCCATAATATCGCAAATACACTAAGACTAACACACATAGACATATGCAACACTAGTGTATACATATTTATTCTTGTGGAGTCCCCGTGTTGGCAGTGGATACGGTATCGGCTTGAAACCGAGTGGTTCTGAGTGCGATACCCCTAAATACGACGGTGGTTGCGTCCGTAACAGTAACTCATAACATACCATGTCTCCTTCTCCTTCGTGACAATGGAATTAACCAGACATGAGGTCTAGAGGGCGATTAATATACATACATTTTGTCTAACTTAATTTACAAATTTATTTTAATTCAAGAAATTATTATATATGAAAATATGCCTTTGTGACTAAAATATTGTTTGCAAATATGGCTTTTGAAACTAAATTAGTTTGTGCAAATAATGGCATGTGCTAACGTTTACAAATATGGCGTGTGTTAACGTTTACAAATATGGCCTGTGTTAACGTTTACAAATATGGCTTGTGTTAACGTTTACAAATATGGCTTGTGTTAACGTTTACAAATATGGCTTGTGTTATAACGTTTACAAATATGGCTTGTGTTAACGTTTACAAATATGGCCTGTGTTAACGTTTACAAATATGGCCTGTGTTAACGTTTACAAATATGGCTTGTGTTAACGTTTACAAATATGGCTTGTGTTATAACGTTTACAAATATGGCTTGTGTTAACGTTTACAAATATGGCTTGTGTTAACGTTTACAAATATGGCTTATGTTAACGTTTACAAATATGGCTTGTGTTAACGTTTACAAATATGGCTTGTGTTAACGTTTACAAATATGGCTTGTGTTAACGTTTACAAATATGGCGTGTGTTAACGTTTACAAATATGGCTTGTGTTAACGTTTACAAATATGGCTTGTGTTAACGTTTACAAATATGGCTTGTGTTAACGTTTACAAATATAGCTTGTAACTAAATCATGATGAGCAACTATTAATTGAGATTATATTATTGTGGATACGATATATATATAGCACGTTACTAAATCATGGTGTGCACATTTAACTTGAGACTATATTGTTGTGGATACGATATACATATAGCACGTTACTAAATCATGGTGTACACATTTAACTTGAGACTATATTGTTGTGGATACGATATACATATAGCACGTTACTAAATCATGGTGTACACATTTAACTTGAGACTCTATTGGTGTGGATACGATATACATATAGCACGTTGCTATATCATTATGTGCAATTATAACTTGAAACTCAACTATTGTGGATACGATATCAGAAGTTTTGCATATACATTTCCGTTATCTGTTCCAGCATTTACCGTGTCCAACCCAAGACGGACATATGGAAGGATGTTGACCACGATGGACATCGACCAATGTAGTGGCTGTATGACCCGTAAATATCCCTATGTCAAGATTGACACCTAATTATGTTCATGTGTCTTGAATTTAACATGTTAACTATGTTGTTCTTCATTCAATTTGGTTATTAACAGGTGACAAAATGATTAGTATAATTATTATGTTTCTATTTTGATATTTGTAGTGTCCTCGAGTGAGGTGATTTATACGTAGTACCCTCGAGTGAGGTGATTGATGCGTATTGCCCTCGAGTGAGGTGATTGATACGTAGTGATATCGAGTGATGTGATTGATAAGTAGTGTACTCGAGTGAGGTGATTGATACGTAGTGCACCCGAGTGAGGTGATTGATGCGTATTGACCTCGAGTGAGGTGATTGATACGTAGTGATATCGAGTGATGTGATTGATAAGTAGTGTACTCGAGTGAGGTGATTGATACGTAGTGCACCCGAGTGAGGTGACTGATGCGTATTGCCCTCGAGTGAGGTGATTGATACGTAGTGATATCGAGTGATGTGATTGATAAGTAGTGTACTCGAGTGAGGTGATTGATACGTAGTGTACCCGAGTGAGGTGATTGATGCGTATTGCCCTCGAGTGAGGTGATTGATACGTAGTGATATCGAGTGATTTGATTGCTAAGTAGTGTACTCGAGTGAGGTGATTGATACGTAGTGCCCTCGAGTGAGGTGATTGAGATGTAGTGGCCTCGAGTGAGGTGATTGGTACGTAGTGTACTCGAGTGATGTGGTTGATACGTAGTGCACCTGAGTGAGGTGATTGATATGTAGTGCACTCGAGTGAGGTGATTGATAAGTAGTGCCCTCGAGTGAGGTGATTGATACGTTTTTACTCGAGTGGCATGATTGAGACAATTTCTGAAAACAAAAAATGAAAATAGGTGATTGAGACCTGACCACATTATATCTTCACTCGGGATGGATGCCGGAATATTTCATGTGATGAAGCTATGCAGCGGGATTGTGGAAGGTCGGTTGTTCTAGCCGGGTACCCAGTTGTGCCTGATATACTATTCGGGGGGGCACCATTGAGTCTTCTTCCACAATACTAGTTAGAGAATCCCCGTATGACTTAAGGTGCGAATTTATATAGGATGCATTATGGGTATATCGCGGTACTAGCTATTACAAACCAAAATACAGATATACTATTATGTACCTGAATTTAAAACTCATTGTGCTTCATCGTATGACTTCTCCGCTGCAACATTACAAATACACAAAGAGGAAATATTATTGGGAATCACTTGTGTTTATCATGTTTTTGGCGCCATCGTGTCAGCAGTTACGTAGTCAGTAGTTCCGAGTATACCGCGCCAAGGCACTGATTTGGGTGTTTATACAAAGGTAGTCATAATACAATTATGTGAGTATTTGATAGAGATCTTAATCTGTGTAATATGTAAGTCTAGCAGTATATTTATCATCTTAACATAAAACATGAATACCTTTTTAATCTCCCACCAGAAAACAACGAATAGCTTTAGGCTCACGATGGGACTACTTGTTATGAATAATAAAATGCGAGAATCTGGCTATATCTCCACATGTCAATAGATGTACATGAGAAAGTTCCATAGATATGAACATCAACTTGATTTTATGAAAATACTAAATTGGGGGGGGGGTCTGTTTGGAAAAATAATCATTCAGTAGAAAAACGCGTCTCTCTGACCTTAAAATTATGCCCATATTTGGTAATACGGGAATTATGTAGTAACCTAAACACGTGATCACAACAGTTTCATTCATAAATATCAGATAGCAGACCGCCATTTTACAAAGTTGGAATAAACATAAATATATACCATGGACATTTGGAGCATTTTTTCAAATAAAAGGGTGGGGTAATTTTACATTGATCTTGATATTCAGGTAAGCATCTTGCATCAGTAATTTACTCACCACTTACATTGACAGTTTATGATTTCTTGTTTATCAACACATGTTTACCTTTCTGGGTCAACACTGATCCAATGGAAAGAATGATCGGTGGCATTAGTTTTACCTCGTTTTGAAAAATGGTGGATGCCTCGGTATCTATCTATCTTCCTATTAGTCAAACCCCTGATGGGGACCTTAGACTTTAGTATGTTACGACCAGCTGTATATTAAGAAACGACTATCATAAACATGAAAAAGAAAACTTCAAAGCGAACATTCATTTTATATTTATTTATCTGATGTTGATACAATTTTCTAAAGATGTACCACGCACACACCAACGCGAGCATGCGAGTTAGACTACGCACACATCAACGCGAGCATGCGAGTGAGACTACGCACACACCAATGCGAGTGAGACTATGCACACATCAAAGCGAGCATGCGAGTGAGACTACGCACACCAATGCGAGTGAGACTACGCACACATCAACGCGAGCATGCGAGTGAGACTACGCACACACCAATGCGAGTGAGACTATGCACACACCAATGCGAGTGAGACTACGCACACATCAACGCGAATATGCGAGTGAGACTACGCACACATCAACGCGAGCATGTGAGTGAGACTACGCACACACCAATGCGAGTGAGAATACGCACACATCAACGCGAGCATGCGAGTGAGACTACGCAGTCTAAGAAGTATTTGTGCCAAGTTTGGTGCTTGTATCACCATTTGAAAGAGTGTTTCAACTATCTGCTACACTATATGAAATCACCACTCATATATGATCCTATATACATAGTTATAATTGTATATGCATAGCTAACGTTTTAACAGTTAACATATTTTCTAATAGGAATATTTCTATAAATATGAGTACATTTGAGTGTTTCGAATAATAATTGTTCATATACAGCATACAGTGTATCACTCCCAGACACATCCATACTTTCGGACGAATCGGTGTATACATATAGGCATTGGCTGCTGTTGGATTTGGGAAGAACTGTAGCTATTGCAGGACTACACTTCAAACACTGTAAGCAAATACAATTTAAAATAAATGTGGTATTTCAATGTCCGCTTGGCTCGTATCTAATTCGTTAAGGAGTAGTAGTTATATATGTCATCATTTAAATGTCCGCTTAGCTGATATCTAATTCTTTAAGGAGTAGTAGTTATATATATCATCATTTAAATGTCCGCTTAGCTGATATCTAATTCTTTAAGGAGTAGTAGTTATATATGTCATCATTTAAATGTCCGCTTAGCTGATATCTAATTCTTTAAGGAGTAGTAGTTATATATATCATCATTTAAATGTCCGCTTAGCTGATATCTAATTCGTTAAGGAGTAGTAGTTATACATATCATCATTTAAATGTCCGCTTGGCTGGTATCTAATTATTTAAGGAGTAGTAGTTATACATATCATCATTTAAATGTCCGCCTGACTGGTATCTAATTCTTTAAGGAGTAGTAATTATACATATTATCATTTAAATGTCCGCCTGGCTGGTATCTAATTCTCTAAGGAGTAATTATACACTTGTCATTAATCCATTGTCAGAAATCAGTGGATACCTCGAAAGCTTTCATGAAACAAGTTATCTAAAAATAGATCTAGTCAATCGCCCTATCTCCGGAACTCACTTGTTTTCAAATGACGTCATTGCTAAGAGTAGGATGTACTTTGGATTATATGGTTGACGCTAAAACATATCAATATTCACCTTTTATTTGGAAAATATGTAAATGTTTATTGTTTTCATAAGTCTCATTCACGTGTACCCTAAGCATCCCTTATACAGAGATATATGCAAAACACATACTTGTTTGTAATGGAGGAAGTCAAATACTTGGTGTCAACCATGTGACAATACCGGAAAACATATTTCTGCTACATGAAATGTGATTGATGTTCGAAACTTGTGTCCTTGTTTTGTGTCATGTTGAATTTCACATGTATATCAATCTATCTTCCTCTAATGTCGAACCCCTCGCGGGGATGTGAGTGATATTGTGGTTTTATTCTAAAATATAGTAAGCTATCTGAGTTTAGTCAAGCGTATTAAATGCAAGAATGTTCTCTTTGCATAGCCATATTCCTTTAGAAACTATAAATGAGACTGACTAGAAGTTATTCCCATTCAAACTTTGGGTGACTCAATACCGGTACGTCCATTGTATTACACGGAGGAAATCCTCGTTTCCAAGTATTGTCTGTGTGAATTGTGAGATTTAGATCACAGCTCCTCTATGGTTTATAACTGTTTTTATTGGTTCGTAATCCACGTACAGTAAAACCTCCCTTAAGCAGCCAGTGACCTTTTAACGGAGGGAACTCACAACAGACAAAATGTTATAACGTTGATAGGCACGTTGACCCAATACATCTCGACAACAGGACATCTCGAACCCAACATCCAACTTCTTATGAGAACTCGATCCAAGTACATATCGACCTCATGACATTTCGACCCCCAACTAATTTGTAGCTTCCATACATGCTGTTTATCAGGGTATATGTGAGCTATTAAGGTCATGATGTACACTATGGTCGATATGTATTGAGGTCAAGTTTTCCAGTTTCCGGTGATATGCTAGGCCTCTTTATTAGGCCTATTATTAATCTACACCCCAGTCGAAAGATATATTTGTTAATGAACGAACCAGTGTCCTATTAGTGAAATATGGCCTGTTGGTGCAATGTTTCATGACATTGTTTGCAATGCATGTAGTTTAAAATTGTGCTTTATTTAGAAATGGGATATGGGCTATATTTGGAAAAATCAGGGTAATTTTGTTGATCAGTGCGAAATCTGAAATTCCTCTGAATAGAACTCTTGTACAAACATGTACACACTATAGTCCCACCAAATACTATGCGTAGAATCCTTGCACACACATGTACACACTATATTCCCCCACATTATATGTGTAGAATCCTTGTACAAACATGTACACATTATAGTCCCCCCACATTACATGCATAGAATCCTTGTACAAACATGTACACACTATAGTCCCCCCAAATGCTATGAGTAGAATCCTTGTACAAACATGTACACACTCCCCAAATGCTATGAATACCTGTGTTCTAGAGTTCTGAAATTACTAAAGATGAAAAGGAGACTGGACAAGACACAAGCCTAGGTTAATGTATTATGTACAACAATGAAATAAACCAGATACATATATTGTATTACTGATTGATTATCAAATGAACTAGATACATATATTGTATTACTGATTGATTATCAAATGAACTAGACACATATATTGTATTACTGGTTGATTATCAAATGAACTAGACACATATATTGTATTACTGGTTGATTATCAAATGAACTAGATACATATATTGTATTACTGGTTGATTATCAAATGAACTAGATACATATAGTGTATTACTGGTTGATTATCAAATGAACTAGATACAAATATTGTATTACTGGTTGATTATCAAATGAACTAGATACATATAGTGTATTACTTGTGGATTATCAAATGAACTAGATACATATATTGTATTACTTGTGGATTATCAAATGAACTAGACACATATATTGTAGTACTAATTGATTACCAAATGAACTAGATACATATATTGTATTACTAATTGATTATCAAATGAACTAGATACATATATTGTATTACTAATTGATTATCAAATGAACTAGATACATATATTGTATTACTGGTTGATTATCAAATGAACTAGATACATATATTGTATTACTGGTGGATTATCAAATGAACTAGATACATATATTGTATTACTGGTTGATTATCAAATGAACTAGATACATATATTGTATTACTAATTGATTATCAAATGAACTAGATACATATATTTTATTACTGGTTGATTACCAAATGAACTAGATACATATATTGTATTACTGGTTGATTATCAAATGAACTATATTCATATATTGTATTACTGGTTGTTTACCAAATGAACTAGATACATATATTGTATTACTTGTGGATTATCAAATGAACTAGATACATATATTGTATTACTGGTTGATTATCAAATGAACTAGATACACATATTGTATTACGTGTTGATTATCAAATGAAATAGATACATATATTGTATTACTAATTGATTATCAAATGAACTAGATACATATATTGTATTACTGATTAATTATGAAATGAACTAGATACATATTTTGTATTACTGATTGATTATCAAATGAACTAGATACATATATTGTATTACTAATTGATTATCAAATGAACTAGATACATATATTGTATTACTAATTGATTATCAAATGAACTAGATACATATATTGTATTATTGGTTGATTACCAAATGAACTTGATACATATATTGTATTACTGGTGGATTATCAAATGAACTAGATAAATATATTGTATTACTGGTTGATTATCAAATGAACTAGATACATATATTGTATTACTGGTTGATTATCAAATGAACTAGATACATATATTGTATTACTGGTTGATTATCAAATGAACTAGATACATATATTGTATTACTGGGTGATTATCAAATGAATGATTGACGTTGTCTATATGATATTAGTTTTACTCTATACGAGCACAGCATCTGCTTGCAATGTTAGATTTAGAATATATTTAATTTAGAATATTAAACATAATTTTAATTTGTTTCATAGATTACACCTTTTATCCCAACGAGGGACAATTTAATAGATACTACATAAGCCAAAACAGATGGACATTGATTTCTGGAGCTATAGCATGTGCCTACATACCACAGTACATGTGGGGCTCATTATACATCAACTTTCTAAGGTTAGTACTTCCATGACTACATATATGATATAGCCAAACATGTCATCCGGCTGGTTTTTTTGTCGGATTCCAGACAGTATGTGCATGTTGGTTTCGTCCTAATGTATCAAAACAATACACCACTAACCTTGTATACTGAGCATAACATTAATATCGCACAAACAGCTAACGTCATATGGCAACTCATCCGATATTATTGATGGATGAAGATCCCGTGGTCCTAACCAACCGAAGAGCATATCAGGCATGGGCGCGCACCCGGTTAGGATAGCCGATCCGTCCGTAAAGTCAGCTGAATAGCATTCTCACATGTAGATAATTCGACACCGCAAACGTGATTCGAACTGCAGTGACTGTCCAATGAAGTGATTTCACGTCAAAGCCATTAGCCACTCGACATCGAAGGTGCCGCTTCATAATATAAGCAGCAAACTCGCCGATATTAATACGCGTACTTATGTTGCCATTCTTTGTGTCAAATCACCTATCTAAGAAATAATAGTTTTGTCTTTCAGTTGTTTATTGGCGAATAAAATGTTGGTTGGAGTTCTGTCACATAGGAAATAGCTATGCAGGCTGTAAAACGACAAACCATGTTTTATTTGACAATAACTAATTTTCGTAAATACAAATAATAGTTCGATTCTAATATGACCAACATATCGACAAATAGCAAAATAGTTGGTACTATGTTTTCTATGAGTGCGTAAATGAGGTCACAAGACTACAAACATGACGTCATATTTGACGTCACGTACTAAGACATGCTGTATTGCAGTTTGAACTATGGTAAATTCCTTCTTTGCCCAAACAGACAAAATACAGAGGCATGTTAGACTATTTGAATACATTTGAGTTACTATCGTTCACTATATATATATACACACTCCGACAAAAGTTATGCAACGTCTGACTTGTTTCAATAATATCTTTTCTAATGATGAACTTATTTCAGTCAGTTTGCTGTTTTCGTTACCTGTACACACATAGTTAGTTACCTTATTTATGTGTATATGACAGGGTGTATAAAGTGCCACGTGTACATTTCAAAATTTGTGTTTGCGTAAAAAGCTGATTGTATGTGCTACTTTCATTTTCCATTGGTTTTGTATGGTGAGGTGAAAATTAACAATACTGTTATAAGCTGTTGGCATGCATAACGGTCGTTTTAGCCGGAAGGGTGGTAGACCGCTTCAGGAGTAACCATTCCATTATTGTACGACTGATGCAGCGTTTTCGTCAAATGGGGAATGTTACTGACCGTCCACGTGAAGGTAGACCTCGCAAAACGACGCCGAGAGAGGACCGGCTCATATTCATACGGGCGCTTTCAGTACAGCTGGTGCACTTTGTGGTAATTTAGCGTTTGGTGGCCACATTTGTACACGCAATGTAAGCAGACGCCTCCTCCAAAAAATACTTCATTTCAGGACAACCACATTTTGGGTACAACTGCTTTTGGGGGTGGGGTGTAACTGTCTGGGGTTGTATTTCCTGTGACTGTAAGTTGGACTTGTACGTTCTTGATGGTAATTCGACAGGCAAAAATACCGTGACAATGTGCTCGCTCCACGCGTAGTCTCCCATTTCGACAATCATGCGTTGGCTGACAGGCCAATGTTCATGGACGGCAACGCTAGGCCAAATATATCCCGAATCGTACAACATGTTTTACAGCAATAGGTTGTTCAGACAATTACATGGCCTGCGATGTGGCCAGACATGAACCCTATATAGTATGTATAGGACTTTATTGGTGGAAACAGTAACCAACGCAATCTAAAGTGTCAAAGTATTGACGAATTAAGAACTGCTACCTTACATGAGTTGCAACAGTTCATCCAAGAACGGCTTAGGCGTGTTGTGTTATAGATATACTCGTTATTGATTTGTATGCCTTACACATACGCACAATAGATGCATTTAAACGTTCTTATAATCTGAAGACTCAATGTAATTAATTAATTAATCAATTAATGCAATTTTAAA
Source organism: Archivesica marissinica (assembly GCA_014843695.1). Classification (NCBI taxonomy): domain Eukaryota; kingdom Metazoa; phylum Mollusca; class Bivalvia; order Venerida; family Vesicomyidae; genus Archivesica; species Archivesica marissinica. The sequence goes on along the minus strand of JABXNX010002336.1, from coordinate 5,478 downwards.
AGCTCCCATCAAAGACATACTAGTTTTGCGTTTTTCCAGGGCCTGTTCAACCCCATTTGTGCAACGTCATAGTCACGTCTTTCAGGATGATAAATACTTCCTAGATTGGTAATTTTAGAGCCCTTGGTGTAGTCTTTAAGAAGTGTAAGAAATATGTTGATATCTACAGTATTTATGTAAACAAATATATCGATATAAATATAGGGTGGTGCTTAACTTTTGTCGGACAGACGGATCTGTAGCATCCAGTGGTAACATGCTGGGCTGGTAATCCAGGGATAGCAGGTTCGATCCCCCGTCTGACCCTAATAAAATTAACAGTCTTTCAGATGGGACGTTAATCCGAGGTCTCGTGTCTGTGCTTTACACCGTGCACGTAAAAGAACCAGAGGAGACTCTGGAATGGGTCTCTGTCTGTATCATTGCAGTATCCTCCAAAAATCGAAAATGACTAATCTCTTTAGGAGGCGTCGCTCATATGGGCAACCGGTAGCGACGATAAATAAAAGGGGAAAAAACACATACTTGTGTCGGAGTGTATATATATACTTGGTGACTTAGGGGACAACATTCTCCTCAATATACTTGCACAATAAGTATACATGTTTGGTACATTAAATATATTTAGGATGGGTGTTTCCAAAATGCATATATTCAGTTATAGATCAATCACCTTATTTAAAGACGATAATCTACGTCAGGGTAGAATTAGTCTGGAACTCAAGATTGGTTTGAGAATGCTGATGCATGTCATGGCAGACTGATTGTATAATCCTCTCCTTACGACACAGTGACAGTTTTGTTCTTAATGCGTATAAAATAGCACCCATCTTAGCTGGTTACTATGCGCGTGGTGTTAATATGGTTACATATCGATGTGTTCTAAAATGTTCAATAAATTAAAGTTTGATTGTGCAATACTTGTTGTTTGTGAACTTTTCCCAGTAGTGATCACGGAGAGCAAACATATCCAGAACCATATATGTGTCTGCATTACATCGGTGATGCTTAACATTGACATTGTTGAGGATATGTTCACTTGACTTATGTTGCCGCTATTTCGAGAATGTCGTTGGTTACAATACGATATTGACATGGTTGAGGCTATGTTCTCTGACTTGTGTGACCGCTATAGCGAGAGTGTCGTTGGTTACAATACGACAGTGACATGGTTGAAGCTATTTTCTCTGAATTGGGTGACCGCTATAGCGAGAGTGTCGTTGGTTACAATACGATATTGACATGGTTGAGGCTATGTTCACTTGACTTGTGTTGCCGCTATATCGAGAATGTCGTTGGTTACAATACGACATTGTCATTGTTGAGGCTATATTCTCTGAGTTGGGTGACCGCTATATCGAGAATGTCGTTGGTTACAATACGACATTGTCATTGTTGAGGCTATATTCTCTGTGTTGGGTGACCGCTTTATCGAGAATGTCGTTGGTTACAATACGACAGTGACATGGTTGAAGCTATTTTCTCTGAATTGGGTGACCGCTATAGCGAGAGTGTCGTTGGTTACAATACGACATTGTCATTGTTGAGGCTATATTCTCTGATTTGGGTGACCGCTATATCGAGAATGTCGTTGGTTACAATACGACATTGTCATTGTTGAGGCTATATTCTCTGATTTGGGTGACCGCTATATCGAGAATGTCGTTGGTTACAATACGACAGTGACATGGTTGAAGCTATGTTCTCTGAATTGGGTGACCGCTATAGCGAGAGTGTCGTTGGTTACAATACGATATTGACATGGTTGAGGCTATGTTCTCTGACTTGTGTGACCGCTATAACGAGAGTGTCGTTGGTTACAATACGATATTGACATGGTTGAGGCTATGTTCTCTGACTTGGATGACCGCTATAGCGAGAGTGTCGTTGGTTACAATACGACAGTGACATGGTTGAGGATATGTTCACTTGACTTGTGTTGCCGCTATATCGAGAATGTCGTTGGTTACAATACGACATTGTCATGGGTGAGTCTATGTTCTCTGACTTGGGTGACCGCTATAGCGAGAGTGTCGTTGGTTACAATACGACAGTGGCATGGTTGAAGCTATTTTCTCTGATTTGGGTGACCGCTATATCGAGAATGTCGTTGGTTACAATACGACAGTGGCATGGTTGAAGCTATTTTCTCTGATTTGGGTGACCGCTATATCGAGAATGTCGTTGGTTACAATACGACACTGTCATTGTTGAGGTTATATTCTGATTTGGGTGTCCGCTATATCGAAAGTGTCGTTGGTTACAATACGATATTGACATGGTTGAGGCTATGTTCTCTGACTTGGGTGACCGCTATAGCGAGAGTGTCGTTGGTTACAATACGATATTGACATGGTTGAGGCTATGTTCTCTGACTTGGATGACCGCTATAGCGAGAGTGTCGTTGGTTACAATACGACAGTGACATGGTTGAGGATATGTTCACTTGACTTGTGTTGCCGCTATATCGAGAATGTCGTTGGTTACAATACGACATTGTCATGGGTGAGTCTATGTTCTCTGACTTGGGTGACCGCTATAGCGAGAGTATTGTTGGTTACAATACGACAGTGGCATGGTTGAAGCTATTTTCTCTGATTTGGGTGACCGCTATATCGAGAATGTCGTTGGTTACAATACGACATTGTCATTGTTGAGGCTATATTCTGATTTGGGTGACCGCTATATCGAGAGTGTCGTTGGTTACAATACGATATTGACATGGTTGAGGCTATGTTCTCTGACTTGGGTGACCGCTATAGCGAGAGTGTCGTTGGTTACAATACGATATTGACATGGTTGAGGCTATGTTCTCTGAATTGCGTGACCGCTATAGCGAGAGTGTCGTTGGTTACAATACGACAGTGACATGGTTGAGGATATGTTCACTTGACTTGTGTTGCCGCTATATCGAGAATGTCGTTGGTTACAATACGACATTGTCATGGGTGAGTCTATGTTCTCTGACTTGGGTGACCGCTATAGCGAGAGTATCGTTGGTTACAATACGACAGTGGCATGGTTGAAGCTATTTTCTCTGATTTGGGTGACCGCTATATCGAGAATGTCGTTGGTTACAATACGACATTGTCATTGTTGAGGCTATATTCTGATTTGGGTGACCGCTATATCGAGAGTGTCGTTGGTTACAATACGATATTGACATGGTTGAGGCTATGTTCTCTGACTTGGGTGACCGCTATAGCGAGAGTGTCGTTGGTTACAATACGATATTGACATGGTTGAGGCTATGTTCTCTGAATTGGGTGACCGCTATAGCGAGATCGTCGTTAGGTACAATAGAACATTTACATAGTGCAACATAAATGCAACGTTAACTACTAACCATTAAACCCTTGAAGACTCTTGGTATTTTTAAAACTAATAAGCTTGTTAGAAATGGCGTCTCGTACAATATTAAAAACCCCGCTAAACTTCTCTCCCAGAAGCTATTCCGTATATAAAACAACAGAAGCGTAACCAAATCAAGTAGACAACTCTCACACTGAAATGGTAAATACGCTAAATCATGACAACGGCGGCAAGGGTAAATACACTAAATCATGTCGTCGGCGGCGACCATAAATAACCTAAATTGTGAATTTATGTTATAGGGATATGGATGGACGCTATGTCAAGATTGTCAGTAAAAGTGTTACGAACCGGAATTCCATGAAGCTGGACATTTTGACACGTGAACATTTCTGTATGTTTTGCTTTTAATTATTGTTTATTTTATTGATTCGGAAACTGTGTTTCTGGATTAACCCTTTCCCTCATAGAGGCACCTCTTGACGCCTTTACCAATATGACATACATTGACAATGTAGTAGTCAAACCAATGTTCATTATAAAGACCAGAATCGCATGTAGTTCCAGTAATATCTATGGATGTGGGATAGATATGGCGACTACTTATCCACTGCATGGTAGCTAAATGGGTGTCGTTTGTATGGAGATATAATAGTATATTATCCTAAATCTCTATGAAGGAAATGGTTAAATGGCTGTGGTTTGTATGGAGATATAATAGTATATTATCCTAAATCTCTATGAAGGAAAGGGTTAAATGGCTGTGGTTTGTATGGAGATATAATAGTATATTATCCTAAATCTCTATGAAGGAAAGGGTTAAATGGCTGTCGTTTGTATGGAGATATAATAGTATATTAACCTAAATCTCTATGAAGGAAAGGGTTAAATGGCTGTCGTTTGTATGGAGATATAATAGTATATTAACCTAAATCTCTATGAAGGAAAGGGTTAAAGCGACATTATATCGGAATAAATGATTTTTCTTTGGCACAAAATATTTAAAGAATATATTGTTTTTAATTTATGATAGAGTGTTACTTGTATGCGAGAAGTACTGTTCAAATGACGTAGTTATACTTAATAATACTAATACACAATCATATACCGGATGCCTTACGATGACTCTAAACGCTTTTTGGATGATATATAACTATTGACACTCGGAAACATGCGTGCATTATGTTCTATGGATATGTGTTCATCTCCATATAGTAAATTGTTATCTGTTTGAGCGTATGGTGGATTTGACAGATATTGGTGTCTGTGGGTACTACATACAGGCTATTGATAATAATCTTATTATGACTCTAAAGGATATACTTTATTTATTTTACAACAATTACCAAGCAAGCTTTAGCTACTTATAATAATCAATCTCATTGGCACGGATGGAAGTGTATATGTGGGCAGTTAAGCCCACCTGTCCAATCCTGCCATCACAATAAAAATATCACATACTCCCGGGTCCGAGGATCGAATCCGTGCTGCATTGGAGGGTATCGAGCATGCTAACCACCGCGCTAATCGGACACTAATTGCTTAGTTACAGATGATAGCAGGAATTGTAACACAGATCTTGGAATGGCTGACGGGAGTATTCAGGACACACAACTATCAGCGTCATCATTGAACTCGCAATCCACACCTGCGTCAGCACGACCCTTTAGCTCAGGTTGGTGCGCCGCCGAGACCGACAGGAATCCACATATTACGGTAAGGTAGCATTATGTCCCAGAAACTGTATTTGTTTCTTTTTTGGGTTTAAAGTCGAACCAACAGCTGGAGAACTTGCTCTCATGAAATAATTCGCGACATAACTTGGATACGAACCTACAACGGTGAGGGGCTCTTAAGGGCTTCCCTACACTTTTTCAACCAATCCCAGACCACAATATCAATAACACCGTCTGACCAGAGGCCGCCTCACTCCAGCAATCCAGACGGTGCATATTAGATTTTTTAAATACGTTTTTATACGCCATATTTTTCATTTCAATGCATTTTGTTATATTCTTAATGCGTTATTACGACAATACGCACCTTAACTAGAGCTCTGGCAGTAAGTTTAGTCAATAACATTTAGATGTACATGTACTATATTATAATATACTGATTTACAAAATGGGACATACTCGATAAGTTATCAGAAGAAGAAGAATGCTT
>JABXNX010002325.1:0-44403 GCA_014843695.1 Archivesica marissinica | reverse complement strand
ATCCACCATAGCCCACTGTACATCCACCATAGCCCACTACACATCCACCATAGCCCACTGTACATCCACCATAGCCTGCTGTACATCCACCATAGCCCACTGTACATCCACCATAGCCTGCTGTACAACCATCATAGCCTGCTGTACATCCATTATAGCCCACTGTACATCCACCATAGCCTGCTGTACATCCACCATAGCCTGCTGTACATCCACCATAGCCTGCTGTACATCCACCATAGCCTGCTGTACATCCACCATAGCCCGCTGTACATCCACCATAGCCCACTGTACATCCACCATAGCCCGATGTACATCCAACATAGCCCACTGTACATCCACCATAGCCCGCTATACATCCACCATAGCCCACTGTACATCCACCATAGCCTGCTGTACATCCACCATAGCCCACTGTACATCCACCATAGCCTGCTGTACATCCATCATAGCCTGCTGTACATCCATTATAGCCCACTGTACATCCACCATAGCCTGCTGTACATCCACCATAGCCTGCTGTACATCCACCATAGCCTGCTGTACATCCACCATAGCCTGCTGTACATCCACCATAGCCCGCTGTACATCCACCATAGCCCACTGTACATCCACCATAGCCCGATGTACATCCAACATAGCCCACTGTACATCCACCATAGCCCCAACACACCACCATAGCCCACTGTACATCCACCATAGCCTGCTGTACATCCACCATAGCCCACTGTACATCCACCATAGCCCGCTGTACATCCACCATAGCCCGCTGTACATCCACCATAGCCAACTGTACATCCACCATAGCCCACTGTACATCCACCATAGCCCGCTGTACATCCACCATAGCCTGCTGTACATCCACCATAGCCTGATGTACATCCATCATAGCCTGCTGTACATCCACCATAGCCTGCTGTACATCCACCATAGCCCACTGTACATCCACCATAGCCTGCTGTACATCCATCATAGCCCACTGTACATCCACCATAGCCCACTGTACATCCACCATAGCCCACTGTACATCCACCATAGCCCACTGTACATCCACCATAGCCTGCTGTACATCCACCATAGCCCACTGTACATCCACCATAGCCTGCTGTACATCCACCATAGCCCACTGTACATCCACCATAGCCCACTGTACATCCACCATAGCCCACTGTACATCCACCATAGCCCGCTGTACATCCACCATAGCCCACTGTACATCCACCATAGCCTGCTGTACATCCACCATAGCCCACTGTACATCCACCATAGCCCGCTGTACATCCATCATAGCCTGCTGTACATCCATCATAGCCCACTGTACATCCACCATACCCACTGTACATCCACCATAGCCCACTGTACATCCACCATAGCCTGCTGTACATCCACCATAGCCTGCTGTACATCCACCATAGCCTGCTGTACATCCACCATAGCCTGCTGTACATCCACCATAGCCCGCTGTACATCCACCATAGCCTGCTGTACATCCACCATAGCCCACTGTACATCCACCATAGCCCACTGTACATCCACCATAGCCCACTGTACATCCACCATAGCCCGCTGTACATCCACCATAGCCCACTGTACATCCACCATAGCCCACTGTACATCCACCATAGCCTGCTGTACATCCACCATAGCCTGATGTACATCCATCATAGCCGCTGTACACCACCATAGCCTGCTGTACATCCACCATAGCCCACTGTACATCCACCATAGCCCACTGTACATCCACCATAGCCCACTGTACATCCACCATAGCCCACTGTACATCCACCATAGCCCGCTGTACATCCACCATAGCCCACTGTACATCCACCATAGCCCGCTGTACATCCACCATAGCCCACTGTACATCCACCATAGCCTGCTGTACATCCATCATAGCCTGCTGTACATCCACCATAGCCCACTGTACATCCACCATAGCCTGCTGTACATCCACCATAGCCTGCTGTACATCCACCATAGCCTGCTGTACATCCACCATAGCCTGCTGTACATCCACCATAGCCCGCTGTACATCCACCATAGCCCACTGTACATCCACCATAGCCCACTGTACATCCACCATAGCCCACTGTACATCCACCATAGCCCGCTATACATCCACCATAGCCCACTGTACATCCACCATAGCCTGCTGTACATCCACCATAGCCCACTGTACATCCACCATAGCCTGCTGTACATCCATCATAGCCTGCTGTACATCCATTATAGCCCACTGTACATCCACCATAGCCTGCTGTACATCCACCATAGCCTGCTGTACATCCACCATAGCCTGCTGTACATCCACCATAGCCTGCTGTACATCCACCATAGCCCGCTGTACATCCACCATAGCCCACTGTACATCCACCATAGCCCGCTGTACATCCACCATAGCCCACTGTACATCCACCATAGCCCGCTGTACATCCACCATAGCCCACTGTACATCCACCATAACGCTGTACATCCACCATAGCCCACTGTACATCCACCATAGCCTGCTGTACATCCACCATAGCCTGCTGTACATCCACCATAGCCCACTGTACATCCACCATAGCCTGCTGTACATCCACCATAGCCTGCTGTACATCCACCATAGCCTGCTGTACATCCACCATAGCCTGCTGTACATCCACCATAGCCCTGTAATCCACATAGCCCACTGTACATCCACCATAGCCTGCTGTACATCCACCATAGCCTGCTGTACATCCACCATAGCCCGCTGTACATCCACCATAGCCTGCTGTAATCCACCATAACTGCTGTACATCCACCATAGCCCTGTACATCCACCATAGCCTGCTGTACATCCACCATAGCCTGATGTACATCCATCATAGCCTGCTGTACATCCACCATCCCTGTACATCCACCATACCTGCTTACATCCACCATAGCCGTGTACATCCATCATAGCCTGCTGTACATCCACCATAGCCCACTGTACATCCACCATAGCCCACTGTACATCCACCATAGCCCACTGTACATCCACCATAGCCTGCTGTACATCCACCATACCTGCTGTACATCCACCATAGCCTGCTGTACATCCACCATAGCCCACTGTACATCCACCATAGCCCACTGTACATCCAACATAGCCTGCTGTACATCCACCATAGCCCACTGTACATCCACCATAGCCTGCTGTACATCACAAGCCGTACATCCACATACCTGCTGTACATCCACAATAACCTGCTGTACATCCACCATAGCCTGCTGTACATCCACCATAGCCCACTGTACATCCACCATAGCCCACTGTACATCCACCATAGCCTGCTGTACATCCACCATAGCCCACTGTACATCCACCATAGCCCACTGTACATCCACCATAGCCCACTGTACATCCACCATAGCCCGCTGTACATCCATCATAGCCCACTGTACATCCACCATAGCCCACTGTACATCCACCATAACCTGCTGTACATCCATCATAGCCTGCTGTATATCCATCATAGCCTGCTGTACATCCACCATAGCCTGCTGTACATCCACCATAGCCCACTGTACATCCACCATAGCCCACTGTACATCCACCATAACCCACTGTACATCCACCATAACCTGCTGTACATCCATCATAGCCTGATGTACATCCACCATAGCCTGATGTACATCCATCATAGCCTGCTGTACATCCACCATAGCCTGCTGTACATCCACCATAGCCCGCTGTACATCCACCATAGCCTGCTGTATATCCATCATAGCCTGCTGTACATCCACCATAGCCCACTGTACATCCACCATAACCTGATGTACATCCATCATAGCCTGCTGTACATACACCATAGCCTGCTCTAAATCCACCATATCCTGCTGTACATCCACCATAGCCTGCTGTACATCCACCATAGCCTGCTGTACATCCACCATAGCCTGCTGTACATCCACCATAGCCTGCTGTACATCCACCATAGCCTGCTGTACATCCACCATAGCCCGCTGTACATCCACCATAGCCTGCTGTACATCCACCATAGCCTGCTGTACATCCACCATAGCCTGCTGTACATCCACCATAGCCTGCTGTACATCACCATAGCCTGCTGTACATCCACCATAGCCTGCTGTACATTCACCATAGCCTGCTGTACATCCACCATAGCCTGCTGTACATCCATCATAGCCCACTGTACATACACCATAGCCTGCTGTACATCCACCATAGCCTGCTGTACATCCACCATAGCCTGCTGTACATCCACGATAGCCTGCTGTACATCCACCATAGCCCGCTGTACATCCAACATAGCCCACTGTACATCCACCATAGCCCACTGTACATCCACCATAGCCCACTGTACATCCACCATAGCCTGCTGTACATCCATCATAGCCTGCTGTACATCCACCATAGCCTGCTGTACATCCACCATAGCCTGCTGTACATCCACCATAGCCTGCTGTACATCCACCATAGCCCGCTGTACATCCACCATAGCCTGCTGTACATCCACCATAGCCTGCTGTACATCCACCATAGCCTGCTGTACATCCACCATAGCCCATGTACATCCACCATAGCCTGCTGTACATCCACCATAGCCTGCTGTACATCCACCATAGCCCGCTGTACATCCACCATAGCCTGCTGTACATCCACCATAGCCCACTGTACATCCACCATAGCCCACTGTACATCCACCATAGCCTGCTGTACATCCATCATAGCCTGCTGTACATCCACCATAGCCCACTGTACATCCACCATAGCCCACTGTACATCCACCATAGCCCACTGTACATCCACCATAGCCTGCTGTACATCCACCATACCCTGTACATCCACATAGCCCTGTACATCCACATACCTGCTGTACATCACCATAGCCCACTGTACATCCATCATAGCCTGCTGTACATCCACCATAGCCCGCTGTACATCCATCATAGCCCACTGTACATCCACCATAGCCTGCTGTACATCCACCATAGCCCACTGTACATCCACCATATCCTGCTGTACATCCATCATAGCCTGCTGTACATCCATCATATCCTGCTGTACATCCACCATAACCTGCTGTACATCCACCATAGCCTGCTGTACATCCACCATAGCCCACTGTACATCCATCATAGCCCACTGTACATCCACCATAGCCTGCTGTACATCCACCATAGCCCACTGTACATCCATCATAGCCTGCTGTACATCCACCATAGCCCGCTGTACATCCATCATAGCCCACTGTACATCCACCATAGCCTGCTGTACATCCACCATAGCCCACTGTACATCCACCATATCCTGCTGTACATCCATCATAGCCTGCTGTACATCCATCATATCCTGCTGTACATCCACCATAACCTGCTGTACATCCACCATAGCCTGCTGTACATCCACCATAGCCCACTGTACATCCATCATAGCCCACTGTACATCCACCATAGCCTGCTGTACATCCACCATAGCCCACTGTACATCCATCATAGCCTGCTGTACATCCACCATAGCCCACGGTACATCCATCATAGCCTGCTGTACATCCACCATAGCCTGCTGTACATTCACCATAGCCTGCTGTACATCCACCATAGCCTGCTGTATATTCACCATAACCTGATGTACATCCACCATAGCCTGCTGTACATCCACCATAGCCCACTGTACATCCACCATTGCCCGCTGTACATCCACCATAGCCCACTGTACATCCACCATAGCCTGATGTACATCCACCATACCCTGATGTACATCCACCATACCCTGATGTACATCCATCATAGCCTGATGTACATCCACCATAACCTGCTGTACATCCACCATAGCCCACTGTACATCCACCATAACCTGCTGTACATCCACCATAGCCTGCTGTACATCCACCATAGCCCACTGTACATCCACCATAGCCTGCTGTACATCCACCATAGCCTGCTGTACATCCACCATAGCCTGCTGTACATCCACCATAGCCTGATGTACATCCACCATAGCCCGCTGTAAATCCATCATAGCCCACTGTACATCCACCATAGCCTGCTGTACATCCACCATAGCCTGCTGAACATTCACCATAGCCTGCTGTACATCCACCATAGCCTGCTGTATATCCACCATAACATGCTGTACATCCACCATAACCTGCTGTACATCCACCATAGCCTGCTGTACATCCACCATAGCCTGATGTGCATCCATCATAGCCTGCTGTACATCCACCATTCCCTGCTGTACATCCACCATAGCCTGCTGTACATCCACCATAGCCTGATGTACATCCATCATAGCCTGCTGTACATCCACCATAGCCCACTGTACATCCACCATAGCCCTCTGTACATCCACCATAGCCCACTGTACATCCACCATAGTCTGCTGTACATCCACCATATCCTGCTGTACATCCACCATAGCCTGCTGTACATCCACCATAGCCCACTGTACATCCATCATAGCCCACTGTACATCCAACATAGCCTGCTGTACATCCACCATAGCCCACTGTACATCCACCATATCCTGCTGTACATCCATCATAGCCTGCTGTACATCCATCATATCCTGCTGTACATCCACAATAACCTGCTGTACATCCACCATAGCCTGCTGTACATCCACCATAACCCACTGTACATCCATCATAGCCCACTGTACATCCACCATAGCCTGCTGTACATCCACCATAGCCCACTGTACATCCACCATAGCCCACTGTGCATCCACCATAGCCTACTGTACATCCACCATAGCCCGCTGTACATCCATCATAGCCCACTGTACATCCACCATAGCCCACTGTACATCCACCATAACCTGCTGTACATCCATCATAGCCTGCTGTATATCCATCATAGCCTGCTGTACATCCACCATAGCCTGCTGTACATCCACCATAGCCCACTGTACATCCACCATAGCCCACTGTACATCCACCATAACCCACTGTACATCCACCATAACCTGCTGTACATCCATCATAGCCTGATGTACATCCACCATAGCCTGATGTACATCCATCATAGCCTGCTGTACATCCACCATAGCCTGCTGTACATCCACCATAGCCCGCTGTACATCCACCATAGCCTGCTGTATATCCATCATAGCCTGCTGTACATCCACCATAGCCCACTGTACATCCACCATAACCTGATGTTCATCCATCATAGCCTGCTGTACATACACCATAGCCTGCTCTACATCCACCATATCCTGCTGTACATCCACCATAGCCTGCTGTACATCCACCATAGCCTGCTGTACATCCACCATAGCCTGCTGTACATCCACCATAGCCTGCTGTACATCCATCATAGCCTGCTGTACATCCACCATAGCCCGCTGTACATCTACCATAGCCTGCTGTTCATCCACCATATCCTGCTGTACATCCATCATAGCCTGCTGTACATCCACCATAGCCTGCTGTACATTCACCATAGCCTGCTGTACATCCACCATAGCCTGCTGTACATTCATCATAGCCTGCTGTACATCCACCATAGCCTGCTGTACATCCATCATAGCCCACTGTACATACACCATAGCCTGCTGTACATCCACCATAGCCTGCTGTACATCCACCATAGCCTGCTGTACATCCACGATAGCCTGCTGTACATCCACCATAGCTTGCTGTACATCCAGCATAGCCCGCTGTACATCCACCATAGCCCACTGTACATCCACCATAGCCTGCTGTACATCCATCATAGCCTGCTGTACATCCATCATAGCCTGCTGTACATCCATCATAGCCCGCTGTACATCCACCATAGCCTGCTGTACATCCACCATAGCCTGCTGTACTTCCACCATAGCCCGCTGTACATCCACCATAGCCTGCTGTACATCCACCATAGCCTGCTGTACATCCACCATAACCTGATGTACATCCACCATAGCCTGCTGTACATCCACCATAACATGCTGTACATCCACCATAGCCTGCTGTACATCCACCATAGCCCGCTGTACATCCACCATAGCCCACTGTACATCCACCATAACCAACTGTACATCCACCATAACCTGCTGTACATCCATCATAGCCTGATGTACATCCACCATAGCCTGATGTACATCCATCATAGCCTGCTGTACATCCACCATAGCCCACTGTACATCCACCATAGCCCACTGTACATCCACCATAACCAACTGTACATCCACCATAACCTGCTGTACATCCATCATAGCCTGATGTACATCCACCATAGCCTGATGTACATCCATCATAGCCTGCTGTACATCCACCATAGCCTGCTGTTCATCCACCATATCCTGCTGTACATCCATCATAGCCTGCTGTACATCCACCATAGCGTGTTGTACATCCACCATAGCCTGATGTACATCCACCATTGCCTGCTGTACATCCACCGTAGCCTGATGTACATCCACCATAGCCCGCTGTATATCCATCATAGCCCACTATACATCCACCATAGCCTGCTGTACATCCACCATAGCCTGCTGAACATTCACAATAGCCTGCTGTACATCCACCATAGCCTGCTGTATATCCACCATAACCTGCTGTACATCCACCATAGCCTGCTGTACATCCACCATAGCCCGCTGTACATCCACCATAGCCTGCTGTACATCCACCATAGCCCACTGTACATCCACCATAGCCTGATGTACATCCACCATTCCCTGCTGTACATCCACCATAGCCCACTGTACACCCATCATAGCCTGCATAACATCCACCATTCCCTGCTGTACTTCCACCATAGCCTGCTGTACATCCACCATAGCCTGCTCTACATCCATCATAGCCTGCTGTACATCCACCATAGCCCACTGCACATCCACCATAACCTGATGTACATCCACCATAGCCTGCTGTACATCCACCATAGCCTGCTGTACATCCACCATAGCCCGCTGTACATCCACCATAGTCTGCTGTATATCCATCATAGCCTGCTGTACATCCACCATAGCCCACTGTACATCCACCATAACCTGCTGTACATCCATAATAGCCTGCTGTACATCCACCATAGCCCGCGGTACATCCATCATAGCCTGCTGTACATCCACCATAGCCTGAAGTACATTCACCATAGCCTGCTGTACATCCACCATAGCCTGCTGTATATTCACCATAACCTGCTGCACATCCACCATAGCCTGCTGTACATCCACCATAGCCCACTGTACATCCACCATAGCCCGCTGTACATCCACCATAGCCCACTGTACATCCACCATAGCCCGTTGTACATCCACCATACCCTGCTGTACATCCATCATACCCTGCTGTACATCCATCATAGCCTGATGTACATCCACCATAACCTGCTGTACATCCACCATAGCCCACTGTACATCCACCATAACCCGCTGTACATCCACCATAGCCCACTGTACATCCACCATAGCCCACTGTACATCCACCCTAGCCTGCTGTACATCCACCAGAGCCTGCTGTACATCCACCATAGCCCACTGTACATCCACCATAGCCCACTGTACATCCACCATAGCCTGCTGTACATCCACCATATCCTGCTGTACATCCACCATAGCCTGCTGTACATCCATCATAACCTGCTGTACATCCACCATAGCCTGCTGTACATCCACCATAACCTGCAGTACATCCACCATAGCCCACTGTACATTCACCATAACCTGCTGTACATCCATCGTAGCCTGCTGTACATCCACCATAGCCCACTGTACATCCACCATAGCCTGCTGTGCATCCACCATAGCCCACTGTACATCCACCATAGCCTGCTGTGCATCCACCATAGCCCACTGTACATCCACCATAGCCTGCTGTACATCCATCATAGCCCGCTGTACATGCACCATAACCTGCTGTACATCCACCCTAGCCCGCTGTACAGCCACCATAGCCCACTGTACATCCACCATAGCCCACTGTACATCCATCATAGCCCGCTGTACATCCACCATAGCCTGCTGTACATCCACCATAGCCTGCTGTTCATCCACCATAGCCCACTGTACATCCACCACACGTATTTACACCTGTACATTTACCTATATACCGTACAACACATCGTATTTACACCTGGACATTTACCTATATACCAGAAAACACATCGTATTTACACCTGGACATTTACCTATATACCGTACAACACATCGTATTTACAACTGGATATTTACCTATATACTGTACAACACATCGTATTCACACCTGGATATTTACCTATATACCGTACAACACATCGTATTTACCCTTGGACATTTACCTATATACCGTACAACACATCGTATTTACACCTGGACATTTACCTATATACCGTACAACACATCGTATTTACACCTGGACATTTACCTATATACCAGACAACACATCGTAGTCACATCTGTACATTTAGCTATATACCGTACAACACATCGTATTTACACCTGGACATTTACCTATATACCGTACAACACATCGTATTTACACCTGGACATTTACCTATATACCAGACAACACATCGTAGTCACACCTGGACATTTACCTATATACCGTACAACACATCGTATTCATACCTGGACATTTACCTATATACCGTACAACACATCGTGTTTACACCTGGACATTTACCTATATACCGTACAACACATCGTATTCACACCTGGACATTTACCTATATACCGTACAACACATCGTAGTCACACCTGGATATTTACCTATATACCGTACAACACATCGTATTTACACCTGGACATTTACCTATATACCGTCCAACACATCGTAGTCACACCTGGACATTTACCTATATACCGTACAACACATCGTATTCACACCTGGACATTTACCTATATACCGAACAACACATCGTAGTCACACCTGGACATTTACCTATATACCGTACAACACATCGTATTCACACCTGGACATTTACCTATATACCGTACAACACATCGTATTTACATCTGAACATTTACCTATATACCGTACAACACATCGTAGTCACACCTGGACATTTACCTATATACCAGACAACACATCGTATTTACACCTGGACATTTACCTATATACCAGACAACACATCGTAGTCACACCTGGACATTTACCAATATACCGTACAACACATCGTATTTACACCTGGACATTTACCTATATACCGTACAACACATCGTAGTCACACCTGGACATTTACCTATATACCAGACAACACATCGTATTTACACCTGGACATTTACCTATATACCAGACAACACTTCGTAGTCACACCTGGACATTTACCTATATACCGTACAACACATCGTATTTACACCTGGACATTTACCTATATACCGTACAACACATCGTATTTACACCTGGACATTTACCTATATACCAGACAACACATCGTATTCACACCTGGACATTTACCTATATACCGTACAACACATCGTATTTACACCTGTACATTTACCTATATACCGTACAACACATCGTATTTACACCTGGACATTTACCTATATACCAGACAACACATCGTAGTCACACCTGTACATTTACCTATATACCGTACAACACATCGTATTCATACCTGGACATTTACCTATATACCAGACAACACATCGTAGTCACACCTGGACATTTACCTATATACCGTACAACACATCGTATTTACACCTGGACATTTACCTATATACCGTACAACACATCGTATTTACACCTGGACATTTACCTATATACCAGACAACACATCGTAGTCACACCTGTACATTTACCTATATACCGTACAACACATCGTATTCATACCTGGACATTTACCTATATACCAGACAACACATCGTAGTCACACCTGGACATTTACCTATATACCGTACAACACATCGTATTTACACCTGGACATTTACCTATATACCGTACAACACATCGTATTTACACCTGGACATTTACCTATATACCAGACAACACATCGTAGTCACACCTGGACATTTACCTATATACCGTACAACACATCGTATTTACACCTGGACATTTACCTATATACCGTACAACACATCGTATTCACACCTGGACATTTACCTATATACCGTACAACACATCGTATTCACACCTGGACATTTACCTATATACCGTACAACACATCGTATTTACACCTGGACATTTACCTATATACCGTACAACACATCGTAGTCACACCTGGACATTTACCTATATACCGTACAACACATCGTATTCACACCTGGACATTTACCTATATACCGAACAACACATCGTATTCACACCTGGACATTTACCTATATACCGTACAACACATCGTATTCACACCTGGACATTTACCTATATACCGTACAACACATCGTATTTACACCTGGACATTTACCTATATACCGTACAACACATCGTAGTCACACCTGGACATTTACCTATATACAGACAACACATCGTATTTACACCTGGACATTTACCTATATACCAGACAACACATCGTAGTCACACCTGGACATTTACCTATATACCGTACAACACATCGTATTTACACCTGGACATTTACCTATATACCGTACAACACATCGTATTCACACCTGGACATTTACCTATATACCAGACAACACATCGTTTACACCTGGACATTTACCTATATACCGACAACACATCGTATACACCTGGACATTTACCTATATACCGTACAACACATCGTATTCACACCTGGACATTTACCTATATACCGTACAACACATCGTATTTTACACCTGGACATTTACCTATATACCGTACAACACATCGTATTTACACCTGGACATTTACCTATATACCAGACAACACATCGTAGTCACACCTGGACATTTACCTATATACCGTACAACACATCGTATTTACACCTGGACATTTACCTATATACCGGACAACACATCGTATTTACACCTGGACATTTACCTATATACCAGACAACACATCGTAGTCACACCTGTACATTTAGCTATATACCGTACAACACATCGTATTTACACCTGGACATTTACCTATATACCGTACAACACATCGTATTTACACCTGGACATTTACCTATATACCAGACAACACATCGTAGTCACACCTGGACATTTACCTATATACCGTACAACACATCGTATTTACACCTGGACATTTACCTATATACCGGACAACACATCGTATTTACACCTGGACATTTACCTATATACCAGACAACACATCGTAGTCACACCTGTACATTTAGCTATATACCGTACAACACATCGTATTTACACCTGGACATTTACCTATATACCGTACAACACATCGTATTTACACCTGGACATTTACCTATATACCAGACAACACATCGTAGTCACGCCTGGGCATTTACCTATATACCGTACAACACATCGTATTCATACCTGGACATTTACCTATATACCGTACAACACATCGTATTCATACCTGGACATTTACCTATATACCGTACAACACATCGTATTTACATCTGGACATTTACCTATATACCGTACACCACATCGTATTCACACCTGGACATTTACCTATATACCGTACAGCACATGTATTTACACCTGGACATTTACCTATATACTGTACAACACATCGTATTTACACCTGGACATTTACCTATATACCGTACAACACATCGTAGTCACACATGGACATTTACCTATATACCAGACAACACATCGTGTTCACACCTGGACATTTACCTATATACCGTACAACACATCGTATTTACCCCTGGACATTTACCTATATACCGTACAACACATCGTGTTTACACCTGGACATTTACCTATATACCGTACAACATTTCGTATTCACACCTGGACATTTACCTATATACCGTACAACACATCGTAGTCACACCTGGATATTTACCTATATACCGTACAACACATCGTATTTACACCTGGACATTTACCTATATACCGTACAACACATCGTAGTCACACCTGGACATTTACCTATATACCGTACAACACATCGTATTCACACCTGGACATTTACCTATATACCGTACAACACATCGTATTCACACCTGGACATTTACCTATATACCGTACAACACATCGTATCACACCTGGACATTTACCTATATACCGTACAACACATCGTATTTACACCTGGACATTTACCTATATACCGTACAACACATCGTAGTCACACCTGGACATTTACCTATATACCAGACAACACATCGTATTTACACCTGGACATTTACCTATATACCAGACAACACATCGTAGTCACACCTGGACATTTACCTATATACCGTACAACACATCGTATTTACACCTGGACATTTACCTATATACCGTACAACACATCGTATTTACACCTGGACATTTACCTATATACCAGACAACACATCGTAGTCACACCTGGACATTTACCTATATACCGTACAACACATCGTATTTACACCTGGACATTTACCTATATACCAGAAAACACATCGTAGTCACACCTGGACATTTACCTATATACCGTACAACACATCGTATTTACACCTGGACATTTACCTATATACCGTACTACACATCGTATTTACACCTGGACATTTACCTATATACCAGACAACACATCGTAGTCACACCTGTACATTTACCTATATACCGTACAACACATCGTATTCATACCTGGACATTTACCTATATACCGTACAACACATCGTGTTCTTACCTGGACATTTACCTATATACCGTACACCACATCGTATTCACACCTGAACATTTACCTATATACCGTACAACACATCGTGTTCTTACCTGGACATTTACCTATATACCGTACACCACATCGTATTCACACCTGTACATTTACCTATATACCGTACATCACATGTATTTACACCTGGACATTTACCTATATACCGTACAACACATCGTATTTACACCTGGACATTTACCTATATACCGTACAACACATCGTAGTCACACATGGACATTTACCTATATACCAGACAACACATCGTATTCACACCTGGACATTTACCTATATACCAGACAATTCACACCTGGACATTTACCTATATACCAGACAACACATCGTATTCACACCTGGACATTTACCTATATACCAGACAACACATCGTATTCACACCTGGACATTTACCTATATACCGTACAACACATCGTATTTACACCTGGACATTTACCTATATACCAGACACCACATCGTAGTCACACCTGTACATTTACCTATATACCGTACAACACATCGTATTTACACCTGGACATTTACCTATATACCGTACAACACATCGTATTTACACCTGGACATTTACCTATATACCAGACAACACATCGTAGTCACACCTGTACATTTACCTATATACCGTACAACACATCGTATTTACACCTGGACATTTACCTATATACCGTACAACACATCGTATTTACACCTGGACATTTACCTATATACCAGACAACACATCGTAGTCACACCTGGACATTTACCTATATACCGTACAACACATCGTATTCATACCTGTACATTTACCTATATACCGTACAACACATCGTGTTCATACCTGAACATTTACCTACTTACAGTACAACACATCGTATTCACACCTGTACATTTACCTATATACCGTACAACACATCGTATTTACACCTGGACATTTACCTATATACCGTACAAAACATCGTATTTACACCTGGACATTTACCTATATACCGTACAACACATCGTAGTCACACATGTACATTTACCTATATACCAGACAATTCACACCTGGACATTTACCTATATACCAGACAACACATCGTATTCACACCTGGACATGTACCTATATACCAGACAACACATCGTATTCACACCTGGACATTTACCTATATACCGTACAACACATCGTATTTACACCTGTACATTTACCTATATACCAGACAACACATCGTAGTCACACCTGTACATTTACCTATATACCGTACAACACATCGTATTTACACCTGGACATTTACCTATATACCGTACAACACATCGTATTTACACCTGGACATTTACCTATATACCAGACACCACATCGTAGTCACATGTACATTTACCTATATACCGTACAACACATCGTATTTACACCTGGACATTTACCTATATACCGTACAACACATCGTATTTACACCTGGACATTTACCTATATACCAGACAACACATCGTAGTCACACCTGGACATTTACCTATATACCGTACAACACATCGTATTCATACCTGGACATTTACCTATATACCGTACAACACATCGTGTTCATACCTGAACATTTACCTATATACCGTACAACACATCGTATTCACACCTGGACATTTACCTATATACCAGACAACACATCGTATTCACACCTGGACATTTACCTATATACCGTACAACACATCGTATTTACACCTGGACATTTACCTATATACCAGACAACACATCGTAGTCACACCTGTACATTTACCTATATACCGTACAACACATCGTATTTACACCTGGACATTTACCTATATACCGTACAACACATCGTATTTACACCTGGACATTTACCTATATACCAGACAACACATCGTGTTCACACCTGTACATTTACCTATATACCGTACAACACATCGTATTTACACCTGGACATTTACCTATATACCGTACAACACATCGTATTTACACCTGGACATTTACCTATATACCGACAACACATCGTAGTCACACCTGGACATTTACCTATATACCGTACAACACATCGTATTCTACCTGGACATTTACCTATATACCGTACAACACATCGTGTTCATACCTGAACATTTACCTACTTACAGTACAACACATCGTATTCACACCTGTACATTTACCTATATACCGTACAACACATCGTATTTACACCTGGACATTTACCTATATACCGTACAACACATCGTATTTACACCTGGACATTTACCTATATACCGTACAACACATCGTAGTCACACATGGACATTTACCTATATACCAGACAATTCACACCTGGACATTTACCTATATACCAGACAACACATCGTATTCACACCTGGACATTTACCTATATACCAGACAACACATCGTATTCACACCTGGACATTTACCTATATACCGTACAACACATCGTATTTACACCTGGACATTTACCTATATACCAGACAACACATCGTAGTCACACCTGTACATTTACCTATATACCGTACAACACATCGTATTTACACCTGGACATTTACCTATATACCGTACAACACATCGTATTTACACCTGGACATTTACCTATATACCGTACAACACATCGTAGTCACACCTGGACATTTACCTATATACCGTACAACACATCGTATTTACACCTGGACATTTACCTATATACCGTACAACACATCGTATTTACACCTGGACATTTACCTATATACCAGACAACACATCGTAGTCACACCTGGACATTTACCTATATACCGTACAACACATCGTATTCATACCTGGACATTTACCTATATACCGTACAACACATCGTGTTCACACCTGGACATTTACCTATATACCGTACAACACATCGTATTCACACCTGGACATTTACCTATATACCGTACAACACATCGTATTTACACCTGGACATTTACCTATATACCGTACAACACATCGTATTTACACCTGGACATTTACCTATATACCGTACAACACATCGTAGTCACACCTGGACATTTACCTATATACCAGACAACACATCGTATTCACACCTGGACATTTACCTATATACCGTACAACACATCGTATTCACACCTGGACATTTACCTATATACCGTACAACACATCGTATTTACCCCTGGACATTTACCTATATACCGTACAACACATCGTGTTTACACCTGGACATTTACCTATATACCGTACAACACATCGTATTCACACCTGGACATTTACCTATATACCGTACAACACATCGTAGTCACACCTGGATATTTACCTATATACCGTACAACACATCGTATTTACACCTGGACATTTACCTATATACCGTACAACACATCGTAGTCACACCTGGACATTTACCTATATACCGTACAACACATCGTATTCACACCTGGACATTTACCTATATACCAGACAACACATCGTAGTCACACCTGGACATTTACCTATATACCGTACAACACATCGTATTCACACCTGGACATTTACCTATATACCGTACAACACATCGTAGTCACACCTGGACATTTACCTATATACCAGACAACACATCGTATTTACACCTGGACATTTACCTATATACCAGACAACACATCGTAGTCACACCTGGACATTTACCTATATACCGTACAACACATCGTATTTACACCTGGACATTTACCTATATACCGTACAACACATCGTATTTACACCTGGACATTTACCTATATACCAGACAACACATCGTAGTCACACCTGGACATTTACCTATATACCGTACAACACATCGTATTTACACCTGGACATTTACCTATATACCAGACAACACATCGTAGTCACACCTGGACATTTACCTATATACCGTACAACACATCGTATTTACACCTGGACATTTACCTATATGCCGTACAACACATCGTATTTACACCTGGACATTTACCTATATACCAGACAACACATCGTAGTCACACCTGTACATTTACCTATATACCGTACACCACATCGTATTCACACCTGAACATTTACCTATATACCGTACAACACATCGTGTTCTTACCTGGACATTTACCTATATACCGTACACCACATCGTATTCACACCTGGACATTTACCTATATACCGTACATCACATGTATTTACACTGGACATTTACCTATATACCGTACAACACATCGTATTTACACCTGGACATTTACCTATATACCGTACAACACATCGTAGTCACACATGTACATTTACCTATATACCAGACAACACATCGTGTTCACACCTGGACATTTACCTATATACCGTACAACACATCGTATTTACACCTGGACATTTACCTATATACCGTACAAAACATCGTATTTACACCTGGACATTTACCTATATACCGTACAACACATCGTAGTCACACATGGACATTTACCTATATACCAGACAACACATCGTATTCACACCTGGACATTTACCTATATACCGTACAACACATCGTATTCACACCTGGACATTTACCTATATACCGTACAACACATCGTATTTACACCTGGACATTTACCTATATACCGTACAACACATCGTGTTTACACCTGGACATTTACCTATATACCGTACAACACATCGTATTCACACCTGGACATTTACCTATATACCGTACAACACATCGTAGTCACACCTGGACATTTACCTATATACCGTACAACACATCGTATTTACACCTGGACATTTACCTATATACCGTACAACACATCGTAGTCACACCTGGACATTTACCTATATACCGTACAACACATCGTATTCACACCTGGACATTTACCTATATACCAGACAACACATCGTAGTCACACCTGGACATTTACCTATATACCGTACAACACATCGTATTCACACCTGGACATTTACCTATATACCGTACAACACATCGTAGTCACACCTGGACATTTACCTATATACCAGACAACACATCGTATTACACCTGGACATTTACCTATATACCAGACAACACATCGTAGTCACACCTGGACATTTACCTATATACCGTACAACACATCGTATTACACCTGGACATTTACCTATATACCGTACAACACATCGTATTTACACCTGGACATTTACCTATATACCAGACAACACATCGTAGTCACACCTGGACATTTACCTATATACCGTACAACACATCGTATTTACACCTGGACATTTACCTATATACCGTACAACATTCGTATTCACACCTGGACATTTACCTATATACCGTACAACACATCGTAGTCACACCTGGACATTTACCTATATACCGTACAACACATCGTATTTACACCTGGACATTTACCTATATACCAGACAACACATCGTAGTCACACCTGTACATTTACCTATATACCGTACAACACATCGTATTCATACCTGGACATTTACCTATATACCGTACAACACATCGTGTTCTTACCTGGACATTTACCTATATACCGTACACCACATCGTATTCACACCTGAACATTTACCTATATACCGTACAACACATCGTGTTCTTACCTGGACATTTACCTATATACCGTACACCACATCGTATTCACACCTGGACATTTACCTATATACCGTACATCACATGTATTTACACCTGGACATTTACCTATATACCGTACAACACATCGTATTTACACCTGGACATTTACCTATATACCGTACAACACATCGTAGTCACACATGGACATTTACCTATATACCAGACAACACATCGTATTCACACCTGGACATTTACCTATATACCAGACAATTCACACCTGGACATTTACCTATATACCAGACAACACATCGTATTCACACCTGGACATTTACCTATATACCAGACAACACATCGTATTCACACCTGGACATTTACCTATATACCGTACAACACATCGTATTTACACCTGGACATTTACCTATATACCAGACACCACATCGTAGTCACACCTGTACATTTACCTATATACCGTACAACACATCGTATTTACACCTGGACATTTACCTATATACCGTACAACACATCGTATTTACACCTGGACATTTACCTATATACCAGACAACACATCGTAGTCACACCTGGACATTTACCTATATACCGTACAACACATCGTATTTACACCTGGACATTTACCTATATACCGTACAACACATCGTATTTACACCTGGACATTTACCTATATACCGTACAACACATCGTATTCACACCTGGACATTTACCTATATACCAGACAACACATCGTATTCACACCTGGACATTTACCTATATACCGTACAACACATCGTATTTACACCTGGACATTTACCTATATACCGTACAACACATCGTAGTCACACCTGGACATTTACCTATATACCGTACAACACATCGTATTTACACCTGGACATTTACCTATATACCGTACAACACATCGTATTTACACCTGGACATTTACCTATATACCGTACAACACATCGTATTCACACCTGGACATTTACCTATATACCGTACAACACATCGTATTCACACCTGGACATTTACCTATATACCGTACAACACATCGTATTTACACCTGGACATTTACCTATATACCATTACACCTGGACATTTACCTATATACCGACAACACATCGTATTCACACCTGTACATTTACCTATATACCGTACAACACATCGTATTCACACCTGGACATTTACCTATATACCGTACAACACATCGTATTTACACCTGGACATTTACCTATATACCGTACAACACATCGTAGTCACACCTGGACATTTACCTATATACCGTACAACACATCGTATTCACACCTGGACATTTACCTATATACCGTACAACACATCGTATTTACACCTGGACATTTACCTATATACCGTACAACACATCGTATTCACACCTGGACATTTACCTATATACCAGACAACACATCGTAGTCACACCTGTACATTTACCTATATACCGTACAACACATCGTATTCATACCTGGACATTTACCTATATACCGTACAACACATTATTTGCTTACCTGTACATTTACCTATATACCGTACACCACATCGTATTCACACCTGAACATTTACCTATATACCGTACAACACATCGTGTTCTTACCTGGACATTTACCTATATACCGTACACCACATCGTATTCACACCTGGACATTTACCTATATACCGTACAGCACATGTATTTACACCTGGACATTTACCTATATACCGTACAACACATCGTATTTACACCTGGACATTTACCTATATACCGTACAACACATCGTAGTC
Source organism: Archivesica marissinica (assembly GCA_014843695.1). Lineage (NCBI taxonomy): Eukaryota > Metazoa > Mollusca > Bivalvia > Venerida > Vesicomyidae > Archivesica > Archivesica marissinica. The sequence goes on along the minus strand of JABXNX010002325.1, from coordinate 22,616 downwards.
ACACATGGACATTTACCTATATACTAGACAACACATCGTATTCACACATGGACATTTACCTATATACCAGACAATTCACACCTGGACATTTACCTATATACCAGACAACACATCGTATTCACACCTGGACATTTACCTATATACCGTACAACACATCGTATTTACACCTGGACATTTACCTATATACCAGACAACACATCGTAGTCACACCTGTACATTTACCTATATACCGTACAACACATCGTATTTACACCTGGACATTTACCTATATACCGTACAACACATCGTATTTACACCTGGACATTTACCTATATACCGTACAACACATCGTATTTACCCCTGGACATTTACCTATATACCGTACAACACATCGTATTTACACCTGTACATTTACCTATATACCGTACAACACATCGTAGTCACACCTGGACATTTACCTATATACCAGACAACACATCGTATTCACACCTGTACATTTACCTATATACCAGACAACACATCGTATTCACACCTGGACATTTACCTATATACCAGACAACACATCGTATTCACACCTGGACATTTACCTATATACCGTACAACACATCGTATTCACACCTGAACATTTACCTATATACCAGACAACACATCGTATTTACACCTGGACATTTACCTATATACCAGACAACACATCATATTTACACCTGGACATTTACCTATATACCAGACAACACATCGTATTTACACCTGGACATTTACCTATATACCGTACAACACATAGTGTTCATACCTGGCTATATACCTATATACCGTACAACACATCGTATTCACACCTGTACATTTACCTATATACCGTACAACACATCGTATTCACACCTGTACATTTACTTATATACCGTACAACACATCGTAGTCACACCTGGACATTTACCTATATACCGTACAACACATCGTATTTACACCTGGACATTTACCTATATACTAGACAACACATCGTATTTACACTTGGACATTTACCTATATACCGTACAAGACATCGTATTCACACCTGTACATTTACCTATATACCGTACAACACATCGTATTTACACCTGGACATTTACCTATATACCGTACAGCACATCGTAGTCACACCTGGACATTTACCTATATACCGTACAACACATCGTATTCACACCTGGACATTTACCTATATACCGTACAACACATCGTAGTCACACCTGGACATTTACCTATATACCGTACAACACATCGTATTCACACCTGGACATTTACCTATATACCGTACAACACATCGTATTTACATCTGGACATTTACCTATATACCGTACAACACATCGTAGTCACACCTGGACATTTACCTATATACCGTACAACACATCGTATTTACATCTGGACATTTACCTATATACCGTACAACACATCGTAGTCACACCTGGACATTTACCTATATACCAGACAACACATCGTATTTACACCTGGACATTTACCTATATACCAGACAACACATCGTAGTCACACCTGGACATTTACCTATATACCGTACAACACATCGTATTTACACCTGGACATTTACCTATATACCGTACAACACATCGTATTTACACCTGGACATTTACCTATATACCAGACAACACATCGTAGTCACACCTGGACATTTACCTATATACCGTACAACACATCGTATTTACACCTGGACATTTACCTATATACCGTACAACACATCGTATTTACACCTGGACATTTACCTATATACCAGACAACACATCGTAGTCACACCTGTACATTTACCTATATACCGTACAACACATCGTATTCATACCTGGACATTTACCTATATACCGTACAACACATCGTGTTCTTACCTGGACATTTACCTATATACCGTACCCACATCGTATTCACACCTGAACATTTACCTATATACCGTACAACACATCGTATTTACTGGACATTTACCTATATACCGTACAACACATCGTATTCTACACCTGGACATTTACCTATATACCTACAACACATCGTATTCACACCTGGACATTTACCTATATACCGTACAACACATCGTATTACACCTGGACATTTACCTATATACCAGACAATTCACACCTGGACATTTGGACATTTACCTATATACGACAACACATCGTAGTACACTGTACATTTACCTATATACCAGACAACACATCGTGTTACACCTGGACATTTACCTATATACCGTACAACACATCGTATTTACACCTGGACATTTACCTATATACCAGACAACACATCGTATTCACACCTGTACATTTACCTATATACCAGACACCACATCGTAGTCACACCTGTACATTTACCTATATACCGTACAACACATCGTATTCACACCTGGACATTTACCTATATACCGTACAACACATCGTATTTACCCCTGGACATTTACCTATATACCATACAACACATCGTATTTACACCTGGACATTTACCTATATACCGTACAACACATCGTAGTCACACCTGGACATTTACCTATATACCAGACAACACATCGTATTCACACCTGTACATTTACCTATATACCAGACAACACATCGTATTCACACCTGGACATTTACCTATATACCAGACAACACGTCGTATTCACACCTGGACATTTACCTATATACCGTACAACACATCGTATTCACACCTGGACATTTACCTATATACCAGACAACACATCGTATTTACACCTGGACATTTACCTATATACCGTACAACACATCGTGTTCATACCTGGCTATATACCTATATACCGTACATCACATCGTATTCACACCTGGACATTTACCTATATACCGTACAACACATCGTATTCACACCTGGACATTTACCTATATACCGTACAACACATCGTATTCACACCTGGACATTTACCTATATACCGTACAACACATCGTATTTACACCTGGACATTTACCTATATACCGTACAAGACATCGTACTCACACCTGGACATTTACCTATATACCGTACAACACATCGTATTTACACCTGGACATTTACCTATATACCAGACAACACATCGTATTCACACCTGGACATTTACCTATATACTGTACAACACTTCGTATTCACACCTGGACATTTACCTATATACCGTACAAGACATCGTGTTCACACCTGGACATTTACCTATATACCGTACAACACATCGTATTCACACCTGGACATTTACCTATATACCGTACAACACATCGTATTCACACCTGGACATTTACCTATATACCGTACAACACATCGTGTTGGTTTTTTGTTGTTTTGGTTTTTTGTTGTTTTTCTGGACATTTACCTATATACCGTACAACACATCGTAGTCACACCTGGACATTTACCTATATACCGTACAACACATCGTATTTACATCTGGACATTTACCTATATACCGTACAACACATCGTAGTCACACCTGGACATTTACCTATATACCAGACAACACATCGTATTCACACCTGGACATTTACCTATATACCAGACAACACATCGTATTCACACCTGGACATTTACCTATATACCGTACAACACATCGTAGTCACACCTGGACATTTACCTATATACCAGACAACACATCGTATTTACACCTGGACATTTACCTATATACCAGACAACACATCGTAGTCACACCTGGACATTTACCTATATACCGTACAACACATCGTATTTACACCTGGACATTTACCTATATACCGTACAACACATCGTATTTACACCTGTACATTTACCTATATACCAGACAACACATCGTAGTCACACCTGTACATTTACCTATATACCGTACAACACATCGTATTTATACCTGGACATTTACCTATATACCGTACAACACATCCTATTTACACCTGGACATTTACCTATATACCAGACAACACATCGTAGTCACACCTGGACATTTACCTATATACCGTACAACACATCGTATTTACACCTGGACATTTACCTATATACCGTACAACACATCGTATTTACACCTGGACATTTACCTATATACCAGACAACACATCGTAGTCACACCTGGACATTTACCTATATACCGTACAACACATCGTATTTACACCTGGACATTTACCTATATACCGTACAACACATCGTATTTACACCTGGACATTTACCTATATACCAGACAACACATCGTAGTCACACCTGTACATTTACCTATATACCGTACAACACATCGTATTCATACCTGGACATTTACCTATATACCGTACAACACATCGTGTTCTTACCTGGACATTTACCTATATACCGTACACCACATCGTATTCACACCTGAACATTTACCTATATACCGTACAACACATCGTGTTCTTACCTGGACATTTACCTATATACCGTACACCACATCGTATTCACACCTGGACATTTACCTATATACCGTACAGCACATCGTATTTACACCTGGACATTTACCTATATACCGTACAACACATCGTATTTACACCTGGACATTTACCTATATACCAGACAATTCACACCTGGACATTTACCTATATACCAGACAACACATCGTATTCACACCTGTACATTTACCTATATACCAGACACCACATCGTAGTCACACCTGTACATTTACCTATATACCGTACAACACATCGTATTCACACCTGGACATTTACCTATATACCGTACAACACATCGTATTTACCCCTGGACATTTACCTATATACCATACAACACATCGTATTTACACCTGGACATTTACCTATATACCGTACAACACATCGTAGTCACACCTGGACATTTACCTATATACCAGACAACACATCGTATTCACACCTGTACATTTACCTATATACCAGACAACACATCGTATTCACACCTGGACATTTACCTATATACCAGACAACACGTCGTATTCACACCTGGACATTTACCTATATACCGTACAACACATCGTATTCACACCTGGACATTTACCTATATACCAGACAACACATCGTATTTACACCTGGACATTTACCTATATACCGTACAACACATCGTGTTCATACCTGGCTATATACCTATATACCGTACATCACATCGTATTCACACCTGGACATTTACCTATATACCGTACAACACATCGTATTCACACCTGGACATTTACCTATATACCGTACAACACATCGTAGTCACACCTGGACATTTACCTATATACCGTACAACACATCGTATTTACACCTGGACATTTACCTATATACCGTACAAGACATCGTACTCACACCTGGACATTTACCTATATACCGTACAACACATCGTATTTACACCTGGACACTTACCTATATACCAGACAACACATCGTATTCACACCTGGACATTTACCTATATACTGTACAACACTTCGTATTCACACCTGGACATTTACCTATATACCGTACAAGACATCGTGTTCACACCTGGACATTTACCTATATACCGTACAACACATCGTGTTCTTACCTGGACATTTACCTATATACCGTACACCACATCGTATTCACACCTGAACATTTACCTATATACCGTACAACACATCGTGTTCTTACCTGGACATTTACCTATATACCGTACACCACATCGTATTCACACCTGGACATTTACCTATATACCGTACAGCACATCGTATTTACACCTGGACATTTACCTATATACCGTACAACACATCGTATTTACACCTGGACATTTACCTATATACCGTACAACACATCGTAGTCACACATGTACATTTACCTATATACCAGGCAACACATCGTATTCACACCTGGACATTTACCTATATACCAGACAACACATCGTATTCACACCTGGACATTTACCTATATACCAGGCAACACATCGTGTTCACACCTGGACATTTACCTATATACCAGACAATTCACACCTGGACATTTACCTATATACCAGACAACACATCGTAGTCACACATGTACATTTACCTATATACCGTACAACACATCGTATTCACACCTGGACATTTACCTATATACCGTACAACACATCGTATTTACCCCTGGACATTTACCTATATACCGTACAACACATCGTATTTACACCTGGACATTTACCTATATACCGTACAACACATCGTAGTCACACCTGGACATTTACCTATATACCAGACAACACATCGTATTCACACCTGTACATTTACCTATATACCAGACAACACATCGTATTCACACCTGGACATTTACCTATATACCGTACAACACATCGTAGTCACACCTGGACATTTACCTATATACCAGACAACACATCGTATTTACACCTGGACATTTACCTATATACCAGACAACACATCGTAGTCACACCTGGACATTTACCTATATACCGTACAACACATCGTATTTACACCTGGACATTTACCTATATACCGTACAACACATCGTATTTACACCTGTACATTTACCTATATACCAGACAACACATCGTAGTCACACCTGTACATTTACCTATATACCGTACAACACATCGTATTCATACCTGGACATTTACCTATATACCGTACAACACATCGTGTTCTTACCTGGACATTTACCTATATACCGTACACCACATCGTATTCACACCTGAACATTTACCTATATACCGTACAACACATCGTGTTCTTACCTGGACATTTACCTATATACCGTACACCACATCGTATTCACACCTGGACATTTACCTATATACCGTACAAGACATCGTGTTCACACCTTGACATTTACCTATATACCGTACACCACTTCGTATTCACACCTGGACATTTACCTATATACCGTACAACACATCGTATTCACACCTGGACATTTACCTATATACCGTACAACACATCGTATTTACACCTGGACATTTACCTATATACCAGACAACACATCGTATTTACACCTGGACATTTACCTATACACCGTACAACACATCGTACTTACACCTGTACACTTACCTATATACCGTACAACACATCGTATTTACACCTGGACATTTACCTGTATACCAGACACCACTTCGTATTCACACCTGGACATTTACCTATATACCAGATAACACATCGTATTCACACCTGGACATTTACCTATATACCGTACAACACTTCGTATTCACATCTGGACATTTACCTATATACCGTACAAAACATCATAGTCACACCTGGACATTTACCTATATACCGTACAACACATCGTATTCATACCTGGACATTTATCCTGTATACTGTACAACACATCGTATTCACACCTGGACATTTACCTATATACCGTACAACACATCGTATTCATACCTGGACATTTACCTATATACCGTACAACAGGTCATGTTCACATCTGGACACTTACTTATATATCATAAAACACTTCAGTTCACACCTGATGGCAGATCCATGGTGTGGTAGGTGATTTAACACTTCAGTTCACACCTGATGGCAGATATATGGGGTGGTAGGTGATTTAACACTTCAGTTCACACCTGATGGCAGATACATGGGGTGGTAGGTGATTTAACACTTCAGTTCACACCTGATGGCAGATCCATGTGGTGGTAGGTGATTTAACACTTCAGTTCACACCTGATGGCAGATCCATGGGGTGGTAGGTGATTTAACACATCAGTTCACACCTGATGGCAGATCCATGGGGTGGTAGGTGATTTAACACTTCAGTTCACACCTGATGGCAGATATATGGGGTGGTAGGTGACTTAATCCTTCAGTTCACACCTGATGGCAGATCCATGGAGTGGTAGGTGATTTAACACTTCAGTTCACACCTGATGGTAGATATATGGGGTGGTAGGTGATTTAACACTTCAGTTCACACCTGACGGCAGATCCATGGGGTGGTAGGTGAGTTAACACTTCATTTCACACCTGATGGCAGATATATGGGGTGGTAGGTGATTTAATCCTTCAGTTCACACCTGATGGCAGATCCATGGGGTGGTAGGTGATTTAACACTTCAGTTCACACCTGATAGCAGCTATATGGGGTGGTAGGTGATTTAACACTTCAGTTCACACCTGATGGCAGATCCATGGGGTGGTAGGTGATTTAACACTTCAGTTCACACATGATGGCAGATCCATGGGGTGGTAGGTGATTTAACACTTCAGTTCACACCTGATGGCAGATATATGGGGTGGTAGGTGATTTAATCCTTCAGTTCACACCTGATGGCAGATATATGGGTTGGTAGGTGATTTAATCCTTCAGTTCACACCTGATGGCAGCTATATGGGGTGGTAGGTGATTTAACACTTCAGTTCACACCTGATGGCAGATAATATGGGGTGGTAGGTGATTTAGCACTTCAGTTCACACCTGATGGCAGATATATGGGGTGGTAGGTGATTTAATCCTTTTGGCTGTGTCAATTTATATAATTATTCACTTTAGGCAAAAATCACCCCCCCCCCCACTTTTGTCAGAACCTACATCTACCCCTGCAAAATATAGATTAGACCACTTCTTCACTTACATGTAAGTTAATCTGTGTAGCAACAAGTCACTGCAACATGTTACATGCTACAGCTCCACATATCCTATTCAAGCTTTATTGCAGTATTGCTTTATCCCTGTGCTTGTATAGATTTTCATCTTGTTAAAAGATTTCTCTGCTGTCTGGGAGTTAACCATTGCAGCTACTCTTGAGAGATTACTGTCTCTAACTGTTATATGGAGGAGAGTTAACCATTGCAGCTACTCTTGAGAGATTACTGTCTCTAATTGTTATATGGAGGAGAGTTAACCATTGCAGCTACTCTTGAGAGATTACTGTCTCTAACTGTTATATGGAGGAGAGTTAACCATTGCAGCTACTCTTGAGAGATTACTGTCTCTAACTGTTATCTGGATGAGAGTTAACCATTGCTGCTACCTTGCACGCATGCCTTCATGTTATTTCTATGGTACAGCACCTACTAGTGGTGGGTGGGAACAGTGTCAGACCACAGGGATTGGATATTATTGAACTGAGAGATTACTGTCTCTAACTGTTATATGGAGGAGAGTTAACCATTGCTGCTACCTTGCATGCATGCCTTCATGTTATTTCTATGGTACAGCACCTACTAGTGGTGGGTGGGAACAGTGTCAGACCACAGGGATTGGATATTATTGAACTGGATATTCTTCACATTGTATTGTATTGGATTAGAGATTATGTGGTTGTGTGATCTATTTGAGAGCTCAGAGGTTATTTGTAATTGGATACAGAGGTTGGTTACATAAGTTGGTTACAGCTGTTGGTTACAGATGTTGGTTACTGGGTTTGTTACATAGGTTGGTTACAGAGGTTGGTTACATAGGTTGGTTACAGAGGTTGGTTACAGAGGTTGGTTACATAGGTTGGTTACATATGTTGGTTACAGACATTGGTTACTGGATTTGTTACATAGGTTGGTTACATAGGTTGGTTACAGAGGTTGGTTACATAGGTTGGTTACAGAGGCTGGTTACATAGGTTGGTTACATATGTTGGTTACATAGGTTGGTTACAGAGGTTGGTTACATAGGTTGGTTACAGAGGTTGGTTACATAGGTTGGTTACATAGGTTGGTTACAGACATTGGTTACATAGGTTGGTTACATAGGTTGGTTACAGACATTGGTTACTGGATTTGTTACATAGGTTGGTTACATAGGTTGGTTACAGAGGTTGGTTACATAGGTTGGTTACAGAGGCTGGTTACATAGGTTGGTTACATATGTTGGTTACAGAGGTTGGTTACAGAGGTTGGTTACATAGGTTGGTTACAGAGGTTGGTTACATAGGTTGGTTACATAGGTTGGTTACAGACATTGGTTACATAGGTTGGTTACATAGGTTGGTTACATATGTTGGTTACATACATTGGTTACATAGGTTGGTTACATAGGTTGGTTACATAGGTTGGTTACATAGGTTGGTTACATAGGTTGGTTACATAGGTTGGTTACAGACGTTGGTTACTGGGTTGGTTACGACTACTATTGTCAATTCACTGACAAATAAAAATTGATTTGAGAGGAAATCAGACAGTTACAAAGTGGTTTAGCTTCCTATTAGTGAAGCTATACAGTTATAAATACTACACTACCATACCATTACATCATGTATATCCTACACAAGTAGCGACATTGACATAATACACTACCATACCCTTACATCATGTATATCGTACACAAGTAGGAACATTGGCATAATACACTACCATACCCGTACATCATGTATATCCTACACAAGTAGGGACATTGGCATAATACACTACCATACCCTTACATCATGTATATCCTACACAAGTAGCGACATTGACATAATACACTACCATACCCTTACATCATGTATGTCCTACACAAGTAGGGACATTGGCATAATACACTACCATACCCTTACATCATGTATATCCTACACAAGTAGCGACATTGACATAATACACTACCATACCCTTACATCATGTATATCGTACACAAGTAGGGACATTGGCATAATACACTACCATACCCGTACATCATGTATATCGTACACAAGTAGCGACATTGACATAATACACTACCATACCCTTACATCATGTATATCCTACACAAGTAGCGACATTGGCATAATACACTACCATACCCTTACATCATGTATATCCTACACAAGTAGCGACATTGGCATAATACACTACCATACCCTTACATCATGTATGTCCTACACAAGTAGCGACATTGGCATAATACACTACCATACCATTACATCATGTATATCGTACACAAGTAGCGACATTGGCATAATACACTACCATACCATTACATCATGAATATCCTACACAAGTAGCGACATTGGCATAATACACTACCATACCCTTACATCATGTATATCGTACACAAGTAGGGACATTGGCATAATACACTACCATACCCGTACATCATGTATATCGTACACAAGTAGGGACATTGGCATAATACACTACCATACCCTTACATCATGTATATCCTACACAAGTAGCGACATTTGCATAATACACTACCATACCCGTACATCATGTATATCGTACACAAGTAGGGACATTGGCATAATACACTACCATACCCTTACATCATGTATATCGTACACAAGTAGGGACATTGGCATAATACACTACCATACCCTTACATCATGTATATCGTACACAAGTAGGGACATTGGCATAATACACTACCATACCATTACATCATGTATATCGTACACAAGTAGGGACATTGGCATAGTACACTACCATACCCTTACATCATGTATATCGTACACAAGTAGGGACATTGGCATAATACACTACCATACCCTTACATCATGTATATCGTACACAAGTAGGGACATTGGCATAATACACTACCATACCCTTACATCATGTATATCGTACACAAGTAGGGACATTGGCATAATACACTACCATACCCTTACATCATGTATATCGTACACAAGTAGGGACATTGGCATAATACACTACCATACCCTTACATCATGTATATCGTACACAAGTAGGGACATTGGCATAATACACTACCATACCCGTACATCATGTATATCCTACACAAGTAGGGACATTGGCATAATACACTACCATACCCTTACATCATGTATATCGTACACAAGTAGGGACATTGGCATAATACACTACCATACCCGTACATCATGTATGTCCTACACAAGTAGGGACATTGGCATAATACACTACCATACCATTACATCATGTATATCGTACACAAGTAGGGACATTGGCATAATACACTACCATACCCTTACATCATGTATATCGTACACAAGTAGGGACATTGGCATAATACACTACCATACCCGTACATCATGTATATCCTACACAAGTAGGGACATTGGCATAATACACTACCATACCCGTACATCATGTATATCCTACACAAGTAGGGACATTGGCATAATACACTACCATACCCTTACATCATGTATATCGTACACAAGTAGGGACATTGGCATAATACACTACCTACCCGTACATCATGTATATCCTACACAAGTAGGGACATTGGCATAATACACTACCATACCCTTACATCATGTATATCCTACACAAGTAGCGACATTGGCATAATACACTACCATACTCTTACATCATGTATATCGTACACAAGTAGCGACATTGGCATAATACACTACCATACCCTTACATCATGTATATCCTACACAAGTAGCGACATTGGCATAATACACTACCATACCCTTACATCATGTATATCGTACACACGTAGGGACATTGGCATAATACACTACCATACCATTACATCATGTATATCGTACACAAGTAGGGACATTGGCATAATACACTACCATACCCTTACATCATGTATATCGTACACAAGTAGGGACATTGGCATAATACACTACCATACCCTTACATCATGTATATCGTACACAAGTAGGGACATTGGCATAATACACTACCATACCATTACATCATGTATATCCTACACAAGTAGGGACATTGGCATAATACACTACCATACCCGTACATCATGTATATCCTACACAAGTAGGGACATTGGCATAATACACTACCATACCCGTACATCATGTATATCGTACACAAGTAGGGACATTGGCATAATACACTACCATACCCTTACATCATGTATGTCCTACACAAGTAGGGACATTGGCATAATACACTACCATACCCTTACATCATGTATGTCGTACACAAGTAGTGACATTGGCATAATACACTACCATACCCGTACATCATGTATATCCTACACAAGTAGGGACATTGGCATAATACACTACCATACCCGTACATCATGTATATCGTACACAAGTAGGGACATTGGCATAATACACTACCATACCCTTACATCATGTATGTCCTACACAAGTAGGGACATTGTCATAATACACTACCATACCCTTACATCATGTATGTCGTACACAAGTAGGGACATTGGCATAATACACTACCATACCCTTACATCATGTATATCGTACACAAGTAGGGACATTGGCATAATACACTACCATACCCTTACATCATGTATATCGTACACAAGTAGGGACATTGGCATAATACACTACCATACCCTTACATCATGTATATCGTACACAAGTAGGGACATTGGCATAATACACTACCATACCCGTACATCATGTATATCGTACACAAGTAGGGACATTGGCATAATACACTACCATACCCTTACATCATGTATATCGTACACAAGTAGGGACATTGGCATAATACACTACCATACCCGTACATCATGTATATCCTACACAAGTAGGGACATTGGCATAATACACTACCATACCCTTACATCATGTATATCGTACACAAGTATGGACATTGGCATAATACACTACCATACCCGTACATCATGTATATCCTACACAAGTAGGGACATTGGCATAATACACTACCATACCCTTACATCATGTATATCCTACACAAGTAGCGACATTGGCATAATACACTACCATACTCTTACATCATGTATATCGTACACAAGTAGCGACATTGGCATAATACACTACCATACCCTTACATCATGTATGTCCTACACAAGTAGGACATTGGCATAATACACTACCATACCCTTACATCATGTATGTCGTACACAAGTAGTGACATTGGCATAATACACTACCATACCCGTACATCATGTATATCCTACACAAGTAGGGACATTGGCATAATACACTACCATACCCGTACATCATGTATATCGTACACAAGTAGGGACATTGGCATAATACACTACCATACCCTTACATCATGTATGTCCTACACAAGTAGGGACATTGGCATAATACACTACCATACCCTTACATCATGTATGTCGTACACAAGTAGGGACATTGGCATAATACACTACCATACCCTTACATCATGTATATCGTACACAAGTAGGGACATTGGCATAATACACTACCATACCCGTACATCATGTATATCGTACACAAGTAGGGACATTGGCATAATACACTACCATACCCTTACATCATGTATATCGTACACAAGTAGGGACATTGGCATAATACACTACCATACCCGTACATCATGTATATCCTACACAAGTAGGGACATTGGCATAATACACTACCATACCCTTACATCATGTATATCGTACACAAGTAGGGACATTGGCATAATACACTACCATACCCGTACATCATGTATATCCTACACAAGTAGGGACATTGGCATAATACACTACCATACCCTTACATCATGTATATCGTACACAAGTAGGGACATTGGCATAATACACTACCATACCCGTACATCATGTATATCCTACACAAGTAGGGACATTGGCATAATACACTACCATACCCTTACATCATGTATATCCTACACAAGTAGCGACATTGGCATAATACACTACCATACTCTTACATCATGTATATCGTACACAAGTAGCGACATTGGCATAATACACTACCATACCCTTACATCATGTATATCCTACACAAGTAGCGACATTGGCATAATACACTACCATACCCTTACATCATGTATATCGTACACACGTAGGGACATTGGCATAATACACTACCATACCATTACATCATGTATATCGTACACAAGTAGGGACATTGGCATAATACACTACCATACCCTTACATCATGTATATCGTACACAAGTAGGGACATTGGCATAATACACTACCATACCCGTACATCATGTATATCCTACACAAGTAGGGACATTGGCATAATACACTACCATACCCTTACATCATGTATATCGTACACAAGTAGGGACATTGGCATAATACACTACCATACCCGTACATCATGTATATCCTACACAAGTAGGGACATTGGCATAATACACTACCATACCCTTACATCATGTATATCGTACACAAGTAGGGACATTGGCATAATACACTACCATACCCGTACATCATGTATATCCTACACAAGTAGGGACATTGGCATAATACACTACCATACCCTTACATCATGTATATCGTACACAAGTAGGGACATTGGCATAATACACTACCATACCCGTACATCATGTATATCCTACACAAGTAGGGACATTGGCATAATACACTACCATACCCTTACATCATGTATATCGTACACAAGTAGGGACATTGGCATAATACACTACCATACCCTTACATCATCATTTTAAGCATAATTATTCATCAGTTCAAGATGACTGCTGTAGTAAATCAATGACAAGATAACAATGTGTGGATATATTGTCCCTGATTGTCTGTGCTGTGTGGATATATAATGTATGTACTGAATTGTTCCAGCCTGTGTATCATATCCTATAGGAATATATAATGTATGTACTGAATTGTTCCAGCCTGTGTATCATATCCTATAGGAATATATAATGTATGTACTGAATTGTTCCAGCCTGTGTATCATATCCTATAGGAATATATAATGTATGTACTGAATTGTTCCAACCTGTGTATCATATCCTATAGGAATATATAATGTATGTACTGAATTGTTCCAGCCTGTGTATCATATCCTATAGGAATATATAATGTATGTACTGAATTGTTCCAGCCTGTGTATCATATCCTATAGGAATATATAATGTATGTACTGAATTGTTCCAGCCTGTGTATCATATCCTATAGGAATATATAATGTATGTACTGAATTGTTCCAGCCTGTGTATCATATCCTATAGGAATATATAATGTATGTACTGAATTATTCCAACCTGTGTATCATATCCTATTATGATAAGTGTAGAGCACCAGGGGTTATCACAGTTATTGTTGTCATCCACATTACTGAGTGATTTATTTAGCCTTTATAAGCTGTTTGACTGTATGTTTGTATGTAAATAAAATGATAATAAGATACAAAACAGCTAAAAGTAAACCATAGTTTTACAAAGGAATATATTTAACATACTGTGTAGATAAAGAGTACAAACAATGGAGCTGATGTGTCACTGCTTACAAAATTATTCAAATGGATGAGATAAGAACCAGGCATATGTTATATGTGGTACAGTTCATGTTTCTCCAGGACACCAATTGAGGAACTGTAAGCTTAGTGAGAGGTTTTAGGGATATACATGTGTTAAACATGCAGCCCTTAAAGGAAACTGTGTGAATATGCATAGAATGGATTTTCTGGGATATTTACGGAAAGCCATTTCAACAGGAGGTAAGTTACCCCTTGTTTGTTCGTCCATCTAGGTAAGTCACCCCTCGTTTGTTCATCCATCTAGGTAAGTCACCCCTCGTTTGTTCATCCATCAAGGTAAGTCACCCCTCGTTTGTGCGTCCATCTAGGTAAGTCACCCCTCGTTTGTTTGTCCATCTAGGTAAGTCACCACTCGTTTGTTCGTCCATCTAGGTAAGTCACCCCTCGTTTGTTCGTCCATCTAGGTAAGTCACCCCTCGTTTGTTCGTCCATCTAGGTAAGTCACCCCTCGTTTGTTCGTCCATCTAGGTAAGTCACCCCTCGTTTGTTCGTCCATCTAGATAAGTCACCCCTCGTTTGTTCGTCCATCTAGGTAAGTCACCCCTCGTTTGTTCGTCCATCTAGGTAAGTCACCCCTCGTTTGTTCGTCCATCTAGGTAAGTCAAACCTCGTTTGTTCGTCCATCTAGGTAAGTCACCCCTCGTTTGTTCGTCCATCTAGTTAAGTCACCCCTCGTGTGTTCGTCCATCTATGTAAGTCACCCCTCGTTTGTTCGTCCATCTAGGTAAGTCACCCCTCGTTTGTTCGTCCATCTAGGTAAGTCACCCTCGTTTGTTCGTCCATCTAGGTAAGTCACCCCTCGTTTGTTCGTCCATCTAGGTAAGTCACCCCTCGTTTGTTCGTCCATCTAGGTAAGTCACCCCTCGTTTGTTCATTTATCTAGGTAAGTCACCCCTCGTTTGTTCGTCCATCTAGGTAAGTCACACCTCGTTTGTTCGTCCATCTAGGTAAGTCACCCATCGTTTGTTCGTCCATCTGGGTAAGTCACCCCTCGTTTGTTCGTCCGTCTGGATGCTAATTATCTCCCGCAAGTTATCTTTTCGTGAAAATTGGCACACTTCATTTAAAGAAGGATATCTCATTTCCTATAAATAGCCAGGTGAATAATCTGGGTCACTGGTAACCTGAGCTATACAGATGAACAATCTGGGTTACTGGTAACAAACCATACAGATGAACAATCTGGGTTACTGGTAACAAACCATACAGATGAACAATCTGGGTCACTGGTAACCAGCTATACAGATGAACAATCTGGGTCACTGGTAACCTGAGCTGTACTGGTGTATTGTTGTACTAGTGAATAGCTGTACTGGTGTATTGTTGTACTAGTGAATAACTGTACTGGTGTATTGTTGTACTAGTGAATAGCTGTACTGGTGTATTGTTGTACTAGTGAATAGCTGTACTGGTGTATTGTTGTACTTGTGTATTGATGTACTGGTGTATTGTTGTACTAGTGAATAGCTGTACTGGTGTATTGTTGTACTAGTGAATAGCTGTACTGGTGTATTGTTGTACTTGTGTATTGTTGTACTAGTGAATAGCTGTACTGGTGTATTGTTGTACTAGTGAATAGCTGTACAGGTGTATTGTTGTACTAGTGAATAGCTGTACTGGTGTATTGTTGTACTAGTGAATAGCTGTACTGGTGTATTGTTGTACTTGTGTATTGCTGTACTAGTGAATAGCTGTACTGGTGTATTGTTGTACTTGTGTATTGATGTACTGGTGTATTGTTGTACTAGTGAATAGCTGTACTGGTGTATTGTTGTACTAGTGAATAGCTGTACTGGTGTATTGTTGTACTTGTGTATTGTTGTACTAGTGAATAGCTGTACTGGTGTATTGTTGTACTTGTGCATAGCTGTACTGGTGTATTGTTGTACTAGTGAATAGCTGTACTGGTGTATTGTTGTACTTGTGTATTGTTGTACTAGTGAATAGCTGTACTGGTGTATTGTTGTACTAGTGAATAGCTGTACTGGTGTATTGTTGTACTTGTGTATTGCTGTACTAGTGAATAGCTGTACTGGTGTATTGTTGTACTTGTGTATTGATGTACTGGTGTATTGTTGTACTAGTGAATAGCTGTACTGGTGTATTGTTGTACTAGTGAATAGCTGTACTGGTGTATTGTTGTACTTGTGAATAGCTGTACTGGTGTATTGTTGTACTTGTGTATTGTTGTACTAGTGAATAGCTGTACTGGTGTATTGTTGTACTAGTGAATAGCTGTACTGGTGTATTGTTGTACTGGTGTATTGTTGTACTTGTGTATTGTTGTACTAGTGAATAGCTGTACTGGTGTATTGTTGTACTTGTGTATTGTTGTACTAGTGAATAGCTGTACTGGTGTATTGTTGTACCGGTGTATTGTTGTACCGGTGTATTGATGTACTGGTGTATTGTTGTACCGGTGTATTGATGTACTGGTGTATTGTTGTACCGGTGTATTGATGTACTGGTGTATTGTTGTACCGGTGTATTGTTGTACCGGTGTATTGTTGTACTGGTGTATTGATGTACCGGTGTATTGTTGTACCAGTGTATTGTTGTACCGGTGTATTGTTGTACTGGTGTATTGTTGTACTGGTGTATTGTTGTACCGGTGTATTGTTGTACTTGTGTATTGTTGTACTAGTGAATAGCTGTACTGGTGTATTGTTGTACTTGTGTATTGTTGTACTAGTGAATAGCTGTACTGGTGTATTGTTGTACCGGTGTATTGTTGTACCGGTGTATTGTTGTACTGGTGTATTGTTGTACTGGTGTATTGATGTACTGGTGTATGGTTGTACTTGTGTATTGGTGTACCGGTGTATGGTTGTACTTGTGTATTGCTGTACTGGTGTATTGTTGTACTGGTGTATTGATGTACTGGTGTATTGTTGTACTGGTGTATTGATGTACTGGTGTATTGTTGTACTTGTGTATTGTTGTACTTGTGTATTGATGTGCTTGTGTATTGTTGTACTGGTGTATTGTTGTACTGGTGTATGGCTGTACTGTTGTATTGGTGTACTGGTGTATGGTTGTACTGGTGTATTGAAGGTGTACATACAGATGTATCAGTGTAGGTGTACATACAGGTGTATCAGTGTAGGTGTACATACTGGTGTATCAGTTTAGGTGTACATACTGGTGTATCAGTGTAGGTGTACATACAGGTGTATCAGTGTAGGTGTACATACTGGTGTATCAGTGTAGGTGTACATACTGGTGTATCAGTGTAGGTGTACATACTGGTGTATCAGTGTAGGTGTACATACAGGTGTATCAGTGTAGGTGTACATACTGGTGTATCAGTGTAGGTGTACATACTGGTGTATCAGTGTAGGTGTACATACTGGCGTATCAGTGTAGGTGTGCATACTGGTGTATCAGTGTAGGTGT
This sequence comes from Archivesica marissinica, assembly GCA_014843695.1. NCBI lineage: Eukaryota > Metazoa > Mollusca > Bivalvia > Venerida > Vesicomyidae > Archivesica > Archivesica marissinica. The sequence continues at coordinate 3,343 of JABXNX010002325.1, read as the reverse complement.
ACATACTGGTGTATCAGTGTAGGTGTACATACTGGTGTATCAGTGTAGGTGTACATACTGGTGTATCAGTGTAGGTGTACATACTGGTGTATCAGTGTAGGTGTACATACATGTGTATCAGTGTAGGTGTACATACAGGTGTATCAGTGTAGGTGTACATATTGGTGTATCAGTGTAGGTGTACATACAGGTGTATCAGTGTAGGTGTACATACAGGTGTATCAGTGTATGTGTACATACAGGTGTATCAGTGTAGGTGTATCAGTGTAGGTGTACATACTGGTGTATCAGTGTAGGTGTACATACTGGTGTAACAGTATAGGTGTACATACTGGTGTATCAGTGTAGGTGTACATACAGGTGTAACAGTGTAGGTGTACATACAGGTGTATCAGTGTAGGTGTACATACTGGTGTATCAGTGTAGGTGTATCAGTGTAAGTGTACATACAGGTGTATCAGTGTAGGTGTACATACTGGTGTAACAGTATAGTTGTACATACAGGTGTATCAGTGTAGGTGTACATACAGGTGTAACAGTGTAGGTGTACATACAGGTGCATCAGTGTAGGTATATATACTGGTGTATCAGTGTAGGTGTACATACTGGTGTATCAGTGTAGGTGTACATACTGGTGTATCAGTGTAGGTGTACATACAGGTGTATCAGTGTAGGTGTACATACAGGTGTATCAGTGTAGGTGTACATACTGGTGTATCAGTGTAGGTGTACACACATGTGTATCAGTATAGGTGTACACACTGGTGTATCAGTGTAGGTGTACATACTGGTATATCAGTGTAGGTGTACATACAGGTGTATCAGTGTAGGTGTACATACTGGTTTATCAGTGTAGGTGTACATACTGGTGTATCAGTGTAGGTGTACATACAGGTGTATCAGTGTAGGTGTACATACAGGTGTATCAGTGTAGGTGTACATAATGGTGTATCAGTGTAGGTGTACATACAGGTGTATCAGTGTAGGTGTACATACTGGTGTATCAGTGTAGGTGTACATACTGGTGTATCAGTGTAGGTGTACATACTGGTGTATCAGTGTAGGTGTACATACTGGTGTATCAGTGTAGGTGTACATACTGGTGTATCAATGTAGGTGTACATACTGGTGTGTCAGTGTAGGTGTACATACTGGTGTATCAGTGTAGGTGTACATACAGGTGTATCAGTGAAGGTGTACATACTGGTGTATCAGTGTAGGTGTACATACTGGTGTATCAGTGTAGGTGTACATACTGGTGTATCAGTGTAGGTGTACATACAGGTGTATCAGTGTAGGTGTACATACTGGTGTATCAGTGTAGGTGTACATACAGGTGTATCAGTGTAGGTGTACATACTGGTGTATCAGTGTAGGTGTACATACTGGTGTATCAGTGTAGGTGTACATACTGGTGTATCAATGTAGGTGTACATACTGGTGTGTCAGTGTAGGTGTACATACTGGTGTATCAGTGTAGGTGTACATACAGGTGTATCAGTGAAGGTGTACATACTGGTGTATCAGTGTAGGTGTACATACTGGTGTATCAGTGTAGGTGTACATACTGGTGTATCAGTGTAGGTGTACATACAGGTGTATCAGTGTAGGTGTACATACTGGTGTATCAGTGTAGGTGTACATACAGGTGTATCAGTGTAGGTGTACATACTGGTGTATCAGTGTAGGTGTACATACTGGTGTATCAGTGTAGGTGTACATACAGGTGTATCAGTGTAGGTGTACATACATGTGTTTTGGTGTATCAATGTACTGATGTATCCAGGTATTGTTATATCTGTGTATCAGTGTAGGAGAGTATTGTTGTCGGTATTCCTATACAGTGTACATGTATAGGTGTATTGGTGTATTGCTGTATTGCTGTACAGTGTATAGGTGTATTGGTGTATTGCTGTATTGTTGTACAGTGTATAGGTGTATTGGTGTATTGCTGTATTGCTGTACAGTGTATAGGTGTATTGGTGTATTGCTGTATTGCTGTAGAGTATACATGTATAGGTGTATTGGTGTATTGCTATACAGTGTATAGGTGTATTGCTGTGCAGTGTATAAGTGTGTTGGTGTATCGCTGTATTGCTGTACAGTGTATATTTGTGTTTGTGTATTGCTGTATTGCGGTACAGTGTATAGGTGTGTTAGTGTATTTCTGTATTGCTGTACAGTGTATAGGTGTATTGGTGTATTGCTGTATTGCTGTACAGTGTATATATGTGTTGATGTATCGCTGTATTGCTGTACATTGCATAGGTGTGTTGGTGTATTACAGTAATGCTGTACAGTGTATAGGTGTGTTGGTGTATTGCTGTATTGATGCACAGTATATAGGTGTGTTTGTGTATTGCTGTACAGTGTATAGGTGTGTTTGTGTGTTGGTGTATTGCTGTATTGCTGTACAGTGTATAGGTGTGTTTGTGTGTTGGTGTATTGCTGTACAGTGTATATGTTTGTTGCTGTATTGCTGTACAGTGTATAGGTGTGTTTGTGTATTGCTGTACAGTGTATATGTGTGTTGGTGTATTGCTGTACAGTGTATAGCTGTGTTTGTGTATTGCTATACAGTGTATAGGTGTGTTTGTGTGTTGCTGTATTGCTGTACAGTGTATAGGTGTGTTAGTGTATTGCTGTACAGTGTATAGGTGTGTTAGTGTATTGCTGTATTGCTGTACAGTGTATATGTTTGTGTGTGTATTGCTGTACAGTGTATAGGTGTGTTTGTGTGTTGCTGTATTGCTGTACAGTGTATAGGTGTGTTTGTGTATTGCTGTATTGCTGTACAGTGTATAGGTGTGTTAGTGTATTGCTGTATTGCTGTACAGTGTATAGGTTTGTGTGTGTATTGCTGTACAGTGTATATGTGTGTTTGTGTATTGCTGTACAGTGTATATGTGTATTTGTGTATTGATGTACAGTGTATACATGTGTGTGTGTATTGCTGTACAGTGTATAGGTATGTTGGTGTATTGCTGTATTACTGTACCATGTATAGGTGTGTTTGTGTATTGCTGTATTGCTGTACAGTGTATAGTTGTATTGGTGTATTGGTGTATTGCTGTACAGTGTATAGGTGTGTTTGTGTGCTGGTGTATTGCTGTACAGTGTATTGGTGTGTTGGTGTATTTCTGTATTGCTGTACCATGTATAGGTTTGTTTGTGTATTGCTGTACAGTGTATAGATGTACTGGTGTATTGCTGTACAGTGTATAGGTGTGTTGGTGTATTGCTGTACAGTGTATAGGTGTGTTGGTGTATTGCTGTATTGCTGTACAGTGTATAGGTATGTTTGTGTGTTGGTATATTACTGTACAGAGTATAGGTGTGTTTA
>JABXNX010002314.1:0-44406 GCA_014843695.1 Archivesica marissinica | reverse complement strand
TGTATATTTGTCACAATTCATATACTAGTAGCTGTCTTATACCTGTATATTTGTCACAATTCATATACTAGTAGCTGTTTTATACCTGTATATTTGTCACAATTCATATACTAGTAGCTGTGTTATACCTGTATATTTGTCACAATTCCTATACTAGTAGCTGTCATATACCTGTATATTTGTCACAATTCATATACTAGTAGCTGTCATATACCTGTATATTTGTCACAATTCATATACTAGTAGCTGTCTTATACCTGTATATTTGTCACAATTCATATACTAGTAGCTGTCATATACCTGTATATTTGTCACAATTCATATACTAGTAGCTGTCTTATACCTGTATATTTGTCACAATTCATATACTAGTAGCTGTTTATACCTGTATATTTGTCACAATTCATATACTAGTAGCTGTGTTATACCTGTATATTTGTCACAATTCCTATACTAGTAGCTGTCATATACCTGTATATTTGTCACAATTCATATACTAGTAGCTGTCATATACCTGTATATTTGTCATAATTCCTATACTAGTAGCTGTTTTATACCTGTATATTTGTCACAATTCATATACTAGTAGCTGTCATATACCTGTATATTTGTCACAATTCCTATACTAGTAGCTGTCATATACCTGTATATTTGTCATAATTCATATACTACAACTGTCTTATACCTGTATATTTGTCACAATTCATACAGCTGTCTTATACTGTATATTTGTCACAATTCATACAGCTGTCTTATACTGTATATTTGTCACAATTCATACAGCTGTCTTATACCTGTATATTTGTCACAATTCATACAGCTGTCTTATACCTGTATATTTGTCACAATTCATACAGCTGTCTTATACTGTATATTTGTCACAATTCATACAGCTGTCTTATACCTGTATATTTGTCACAATTCATACAGCTGTCTTATACCTGTATATTTGTCACAATTCATACAGCTGTCTTATACTGTATATTTGTCACAATTCATACAGCTGTCTTATACTGTATATTTGTCACAATTCATACAGCTGTCTTATACCTGTATATTTGTCACAATTCATACAGCTGTCTTATACTGTATAGTTGTCACAATTCATACAGCTGTCTTATACTGTATATTTGTCACAATTCATACAGCTGTCTTATACCTGTATATTTGTCACAATTCATACAGCTGTCTTATACTGTATAGTTGTCACAATTCATACAGCTGTCTTATACCTGTATATTTGTCACAATTCATACAGCTGTCTTATACTGTATAGTTGTCACAATTCATACAGCTGTCTTATACTGTATATTTGTCACAATTCATACAGCTGTCTTATACTGTATAGTTGTCACAATTCATACAGCTGTCTTATACCTGTATATTTGTCACAATTCATACAGCTGTCTTATACTGTATATTTGTCACAATTCATATACTGTAGCTGTCTTATACCTGTATATTTGTCACAATTCATATACTAGTAGCTGTTTTATACCTGTATATTTGTCACAATTCATATACTAGTAGCTGTCTTATACCTGTATATTTGTCACAATTCTATACTAGTAGCTGTCATATACCTGTATATTTGTCACAATTCATATACTAGTAGCTGTCATATACCTGTATATTTGTCACAATTCATATACTAGTAGCTGTCATATACCTGTATATTTGTCACAATTCATATACTAGTAGCTGTCATATACCTGTATATTTGTCACAATTCATATACTAGTAGCTGTCATATACCTGTATATTTGTCACAATTCATATACTAGTAGCTGTTTTATACCTGTATATTTGTCACAATTCATATACTAGTAGCTGTGTTATACCTGTATATTTGTCACAATTCCTATACTAGTAGCTGTCATATACCTGTATATTTGTCACAATTCATATACTAGTAGCTGTCATATACCTGTATATTTGTCATAATTCATATATAGTAGCTGTTTTATACCTGTATATTTGTCACAATTCATATACTAGTAGCTGTCATATACCTGTATATTTGTCACAATTCATATACTAGTAGCTGTCATATACCTGTATATTTGTCACAATTCATATACTAGTAGCTGTCATATACCTGTATATTTGTCACAATTCATATACTAGTAGCTGTCATATACCTGTATATTTGTCACAATTCCTATACTAGTAGCTGTCATATACCTGTATATTTGTCACAATTCATATACTAGTAGCTGTTTTATACCTGTATATTTGTCACAATTCATATACTAGTAGCTGTGTTATACCTGTATATTTGTCACAATTCCTATACTAGTAGCTGTCATATACCTGTATATTTGTCATAATTCATATACTAGTAGCTGTCTTATACCTGTATATTTGTCACAATTCTATACTAGTAGCTGTCATATACCTGTATATTTGTCACAATTCATATACTAGTAGCTGTCATATACCTGTATATTTGTCACAATTCCTATACTAGTAGCTGTCATATACCTGTATATTTGTCACAATTCATATACTACAGCTGTCTTATACCTGTATATTTGTCACAATTCATACAGCTGTCTTATACTGTATAGTTGTCACAATTCATACAGCTGTCTTATACTGTATATTTGTCACAATTCATACAGCTGTCTTATACCTGTATATTTGTCACAATTCATACAGCTGTCTTATACCTGTATATTTGTCACAATTCATACAGCTGTCTTATACTGTATAGTTGTCACAATTCATACAGCTGTCTTATACTGTATATTTGTCACAATTCATACAGCTGTCTTATACCTGTATATTTGTCACAATTCATACAGCTGTCTTATACCTGTATATTTGTCACAATTCATACAGCTGTCTTATACTGTATATTTGTCACAATTCATATACTAGTAGCTGTTTTATACCTGTATATTTGTCACAATTCATATACTAGTAGCTGTCATATACCTGTATATTTGTCACAATTCATATACTAGTAGCTGTTTTATACCTGTATATTTGTCACAATTCATATACTAGTAGCTGTCATATACCTGTATATTTGTCACAATTCATATACTAGTAGCTGTCATATACCTGTATATTTGTCACAATTCATATACTAGTAGCTGTCATATACCTGTATATTTGTCACAATTCCTATACTAGTAGCTGTCATATACCTGTATATTTGTCACAATTCATATACTAGTAGCTGTCATATACCTGTATATTTGTCACAATTCATATACTAGTAGCTGTTTTATACCTGTATATTTGTCATAATTCATATACTAGTAGCTGTGTTATACCTGTATATTTGTCACAATTCTATACTAGTAGCTGTCATATACCTGTATATTTGTCACAATTCATATACTAGTAGCTGTCATATACCTGTATATTTGTCACAATTCATATACTAGTAGCTGTCTTATACCTGTATATTTGTCACAATTCATATACTAGTAGCTGTTTTATACCTGTATATTTGTCACAATTCATATACTAGTAGCTGTGTTATACCTGTATATTTGTCACAATTCCTATACTAGTAGCTGTCATATACCTGTATATTTGTCACAATTCATATACTAGTAGCTGTCATATACCTGTATATTTGTCACAATTCATATACTAGTAGCTGTTTTATACCTGTATATTTGTCACAATTCATATACTAGTAGCTGTCATATACCTGTATATTTGTCACAATTCCTATACTAGTAGCTGTCATATACCTGTATATTTGTCACAATTCATATACTACAACTGTCTTATACCTGTATATTTGTCACAATTCATACAGCTGTCTTATACTGTATATTTGTCACAATTCATACAGCTGTCTTATACTGTATATTTGTCACAATTCATACAGCTGTCTTATACCTGTATATTTGTCACAATTCATACAGCTGTCTTATACCTGTATATTTGTCACAATTCATACAGCTGTCTTATACTGTATATTTGTCACAATTCATACAGCTGTCTTATACCTGTATATTTGTCACAATTCATACAGCTGTCTTATACCTGTATATTTGTCACAATTCATACAGCTGTCTTATACTGTATATTTGTCACAATTCATACAGCTGTCTTATACCTGTATATTTGTCACAATTCATACAGCTGTCTTATACCTGTATATTTGTCACAATTCATACAGCTGTCTTATACTGTATATTTGTCACAATTCATACAGCTGTCTTATACCTGTATATTTGTCACAATTCATACAGCTGTCTTATACCTGTATATTGTCACAATTCATACAGCTGTCTTATACTGTATATTTGTCACAATTCATACAGCTGTCTTATACCTGTATATTTGTCACAATTCATACAGCTGTCTTATACCTGTATATTTGTCACAATTCATACAGCTGTCTTATACTGTATAGTTGTCACAATTCATACAGCTGTCTTATACCTGTATATTTGTCACAATTCATACAGCTGTCTTATACCTGTATATTTGTCACAATTCATACAGCTGTCTTATACTGTATAGTTGTCACAATTCATACAGCTGTCTTATACCTGTATATTTGTCACAATTCATACAGCTGTCTTATACTGTATAGTTGTCACAATTCATACAGCTGTCTTATACTGTATAGTTGTCACATTCATACAGCTGTCTTATACTGTATGTTGTCACAATTCTACGCTGTCTATACTGTATATTTGTCACAATTCATACAGCTGTCTTATACTGTATAGTTGTCACAATTCATACAGCTGTCTTATACCTGTATATTTGTCACAATTCATACAGCTGTCTTATACTGTATATTTGTCACAATTCATATACTAGTAGCTGTCATATACCTGTATATTTGTCACAATTCATATACTAGTAGCTTTTTATACCTGTATATTTGTCACAATTCATATACTAGTAGCTGTCTTATACCTGTATATTTGTCACAATTCTATACTGTAGCTGTCTTATACCTGTATATGTCACATTCATACGCTGTGTTATACTGTATATTTGTCACAATTCATATACTAGTAGCTGTCATATACCTGTATATTTGTCACAATTCATATACTAGTAGCTGTCATATACCTGTATATTTGTCACAATTCATATACTAGTAGCTGTCATATACCTGTATATTTGTCACAATTCATATACTAGTAGCTGTCTTATACCTGTATATTTGTCACAATTCATATACTAGTAGCTGTTTTATACCTGTATATTTGTCACAATTCATATACTAGTAGCTGTGTTATACCTGTATATTTGTCACAATTCCTATACTAGTAGCTGTCATATACCTGTATATTTGTCACAATTCATATACTAGTAGCTGTCATATACCTGTATATTTGTCATAATTCATATATTAGTAGCTGTTTTATACCTGTATATTTGTCACAATTCATATACTAGTAGCTGTCATATACCTGTAGATTTGTCACAATTCCTATTCTAGTAGCTGTCATATACCTGTATATTTGTCACAATTCATATACTAGTAGCTGTCATATACCTGTATATTTGTCACAATTCATATACTAGTAGCTGTCATATACCTGTATATTTGTCACAATTCCTATACTAGTAGCTGTCATATACCTGTATATTTGTCACAATTCATATACTAGTAGCTGTTTTATACCTGTATATTTGTCACAATTCATATACTAGTAGCTGTGTTATACCTGTAGATTTGTCACAATTCCTATACTAGTAGCTGTCATATACCTGTATATTTGTCATAATTCATATACTAGTAGCTGTGTTATACCTGTATATTTGTCACAATTCATATACTAGTAGCTGTCATATACCTGTATATTTGTCACAATTCATATACTAGTAGCTGTCATATACCTGTATATTTGTCACAATTCCTATACTAGTAGCTGTCATATACCTGTATATTTGTCATAATTCATATACTAAGCTGTTTATACCTGTATATTTGTCACAATTCATATACTAGTAGCTGTCTTATACCTGTATATTTGTCACAATTCATACAAGCTGTCTTATACCTGTATATTTGTCACAATTCATACAGCTGTCTTATACCTGTATATTTGTCACAATTCATACAGCTGTCTTATACCTGTATATTTGTCACAATTCATACAGCTGTCTTATACTGTATATTTGTCACAATTCATACAGCTGTCTTATACTGTATATTTGTCACAATTCATACAGCTGTCTTATACCTGTATATTTGTCACAATTCATACATCTGTCTTATACTGTATATTTGTCACAATTCATACAGCTGTCTTATACCTGTATATTTGTCACAATTCATATACTAGTAGCTGTCTTATACCTGTATATTTGTCACAATTCATATACTAGTAGCTGTCATATACCTGTATATTTGTCACAATTCATATACTAGTAGCTGTTTTATACCTGTATATTTGTCACAATTCATATACTAGTAGCTGTCATATACCTGTATATTTGTCACAATTCATATACTAGTAGCTGTCATATACCTGTATATTTGTCACAATTCATATACTAGTAGCTGTCATATACCTGTATATTTGTCACAATTCCTATACTAGTAGCTGTCATATACCTGTATATTTGTCACAATTCATATACTAGTAGCTGTCATATACCTGTATATTTGTCACAATTCATATACTAGTAGCTGTTTTATACCTGTATATTTGTCATAATTCATATACTAGTAGCTGTGTTATACTTGTATATTTGTCACAATTCCTATACTAGTAGCTGTCATATACCTGTATATTTGTCACAATTCATATACTAGTAGCTGTCATATACCTGTATATTTGTCATAATTCATATACTAGTAGCTGTTTTATACCTGTATATTTGTCACAATTCATATACTAGTAGCTGTTTTATACCTGTATATTTGTCACAATTCATATACTAGTAGCTGTGTTATACCTGTATATTTGTCACAATTCCTATACTAGTAGCTGTCATATACCTGTATATTTGTCACAATTCATATACTAGTAGCTGTCATATACCTGTATATTTGTCATAATTCATATACTAGTAGCTGTTTTATACCTGTATATTTGTCACAATTCATATACTAGTAGCTGTCATATACCTGTATATTTGTCACAATTCTATACTAGTAGCTGTCTTATACTGTATAGTTGTCACAATTCATACAGCTGTCTTATACCTGTATATTTGTCACAATTCATACAGCTGTCTTATACTGTATATTTGTCACAATTCATACAGCTGTCTTATACTGTATATTTGTCACAATTCATACAGCTGTCTTATACCTGTATATTTGTCACAATTCATACAGCTGTCTTATACCTGTATATTTGTCACAATTCATACAGCTGTCTTATACTGTATATTTGTCACAATTCATACAGCTGTCTTATACCTGTATATTTGTCACAATTCATACAGCTGTCTTATACCTGTATATTTGTCACAATTCATACAGCTGTCTTATACTGTATATTTGTCACAATTCATACAGCTGTCTTATACCTGTATATTTGTCACAATTCATACAGCTGTCTTATACCTGTATATTTGTCACAATTCATACAGCTGTCTTATACTGTGTTGTCACAATTCATACAGTGTTTATACCTGTATTTTGTCACAATTCATACAGCTGTCTTATACCTGTATATTTGTCACAATTCATACAGCTGTCTTATACTGTATAGTTGTCACAATTCATACAGCTGTCTTATACCTGTATATTTGTCACAATTCATACAGCTGTCTTATACCTGTATATTTGTCACAATTCATACAGCTGTCTTATACTGTATAGTTGTCACAATTCATACAGCTGTCTTATAACTGTATATTTGTCACAATTCATACAGCTGTCTTATACCTGTATATTTGTCACAATTCATACAGCTGTCTTATACTGTATAGTTGTCACAATTCATACAGCTGTCTTATACCTGTATATTTGTCACAATTCATACAGCTGTCTTATACTGTATAGTTGTCACAATTCATACAGCTGTCTTATACTGCATAGTTGTCACAATTCATACAGCTGTCTTATACTGTATAGTTGTCACAATTCATACAGCTGTCTTATACCTGTATATTTGTCACAATTCATACAGCTGTCTTATACTGTATAGTTGTCACACTTCATACAGCTGTCTTATACCTGTATATTTGTCACAATTCATACAGCTGTCTTATACTGTATATTTGTCACAATTCATATACTAGTAGCTGTCATATACCTGTATATTTGTCACAATTCATATACTAGTAGCTGTTTTATACCTGTATATTTGTCACAATTCATATACTAGTAGCTGTCATATACCTGTATATTTGTCACAATTCCTATACTAGTAGCTGTCTTATACCTGTATATGTCACAATTCATATACTAGTAGCTGTCATATACCTGTAGATTTGTCACAATTCCTATACTAGTAGCTGTCATATACCTGTATATTTGTCACAATTCATATACTAGTAGCTGTCATATACCTGTATATTTGTCACAATTCATATACTAGTAGCTGTCATATACCTGTATATTTGTAACAAGTCATATACTAGTAGCTGTCATATACCTGTATATTTGTCACAATTCATATACTAGTAGCTGTTTTATACCTGTATATTTGTCATAATTCATATACTAGTAGCTGTGTTATACCTGTATATTTGTCACAATTCCTATACTAGTAGCTGTCATATACCTGTATATTTGTCACAATTCATATACTAGTAGCTGTCATATACCTGTATATTTGTCATAATTCATATATTAGTAGCTGTTTTATACCTGTATATTTGTCACAATTCATATACTAGTAGCTGTCATATACCTGTAGATTTGTCACAATTCCTATTCTAGTAGCTGTCATATACCTGTATATTTGTCACAATTCATATACTAGTAGCTGTCATATACCTGTATATTTGTCACAATTCATATACTAGTAGCTGTCATATACCTGTATATTTGTCACAATTCCTATACTAGTAGCTGTCATATACCTGTATATTTGTCACAATTCATATACTAGTAGCTGTTTTATACCTGTATATTTGTCACAATTCATATACTAGTAGCTGTGTTATACCTGTAGATTTGTCACAATTCCTATACTAGTAGCTGTCATATACCTGTATATTTGTCATAATTCATATACTAGTAGCTGTCATATACCTGTATATTTGTCACAATTCATATACTAGTAGCTGTCATATACCTGTATATTTGTCACAATTCCTATACTAGTAGCTGTCATATACCTGTATATTTGTCACAATTCCTATACTAGTAGCTGTCATATACCTGTATATTTGTCACAATTCATATACTAGTAGCTGTTTATACCTGTATATTTGTCACAATTCATATACTAGTAGCTGTGTTATACCTGTATATTTGTCACAATTCCTATACTAGTAGCTGTCATATACCTGTATATTTGTCACAATTCATATACTAGTAGCTGTCATATACCTGTAGATTTGTCACAATTCCTATACTAGTAGCTGTCATATACCTGTATATTTGTCATAATTCATATACTACAGCTGTCTTATACCTGTATATTTGTCACAATTCATACAGCTGTCTTATACCTGTATATTTGTCACAATTCATACAGCTGTCTTATACCTGTATATTTGTCACAATTCATACAGCTGTCTTATACCTGTATATTTGTCACAATTCATACAGCTGTCTTATACTGTATAGTTGTCACAATTCATACAGCTGTCTTATACTGTATATTTGTCACAATTCATACAGCTGTCTTATACCTGTATATTTGTCACAATTCATACATCTGTCTTATACATGTATATTTGTCACAATTCATACAGCTGTCTTATACTGTATATTTGTCACAATTCATATACTAGTAGCTGTTTTATACCTGTATATTTGTCACAATTCATATACTAGTAGCTGTCATATACCTGTATATTTGTCACAATTCATATACTAGTAGCTGTTTTATACCTGTATATTTGTCACAATTCATATACTAGTAACTGTCATATACCTGTATATTTGTCACAATTCATATACTAGTAACTGTCATATACCTGTATATTTGTCACAATTCATATACTAGTAGCTGTCATATACCTGTATATTTGTCACAATTCCTATACTAGTAGCTGTCATATACCTGTATATTTGTCACAATTCATATACTAGTAGCTGTCATATACCTGTATATTTGTCACAATTCATATACTAGTAGCTGTTTTATACCTGTATATTTGTCATAATTCATATACTAGTAGCTGTGTTATACTTGTATATTTGTCACAATTCCTATACTAGTAGCTGTCATATACCTGTATATTTGTCACAATTCATATACTAGTAGCTGTCATATACCTGTATATTTGTCATAATTCATATACTAGTAGCTGTTTTATACCTGTATATTTGTCACAATTCATATACTAGTAGCTGTCATATACCTGTAGATTTGTCACAATTCCTATACTAGTAGCTGTTATATACCTGTATATTTGTCATAATTCATATACTAGTAGCTGTTTTATACCTGTATATTTGTCACAATTCATATACTAGTAGCTGTCATATACCTGTAGATTTGTCACAATTCCTATACTAGTAGCTGTTTTATACCTGTATATTTGTCACAATTCATATACTAGTAGCTGTCATATACCTGTATATTTGTCATAATTCATATACTAGTAGCTGTTTTATACCTGTATATTTGTCACAATTCCTATACTAGTAGCTGTCATATACCTGTAGATTTGTCACAATTCCTATACTAGTAGCTGTTTTATACCTGTATATTGTCTTCACAATTCATATACTAGTAGCTGTCATATACCTGTATATTTGTCATAATTCATATACTAGTAGCTGTTTTATACCTGTATATTTGTCACAATTCATATACTAGTAGCTGTCATATACCTGTATATTTGTCATAATTCATATACTAGTAGCTGTTTTATACCTGTATATTTGTCACAATTCATATACTAGTAGCTGTCATATACCTGTAGATTTGTCACAATTCCTATACTAGTAGCTGTTTTATACCTGTATATTTGTCACAATTCATATACTAGTAGCTGTCATATACCTGTATATTTGTCACAATTCATATACTAGTAACTGTCATATACCTGTATTTTTGTCATATTCATATTTTTTACCAAGTTATACACAAATGTAGCAAATGAGATTTATATACTTGTGCAAAATATATACATTACTGATCAGCTACCCATGACGTTAATGAGTGTATTTCAATGCAGCGTTATGTACCCCACCTTGATGTTTACTTCCTGTTGTGTTCTGTACAAGATTTGGTTTACAGATTTTATCACACCGGTCCCATAAATAGCTGGCATATACAAGTTTCATCAGTGATCGAGACAGTCGCTGATCTAATTAATGCACAAACACTTCCCTGTATGGAATAATAAATTTCAAATATTTATATCTAGATAATATGTGATAAATTTGTGGAAATTAAAGATATCAGCTCACAGTAGATCCCTACCACGACTTATAATGTGGGTAAGAACATTCTGTTTAATACACATTTATGGAGGTTATAGTTTTAAATTTAAACTTTTTTTATTTTACAACGATTGCGAAGCAAGTTTTAACAACTTATATTAATCACTCTCGTTGGCGCGGATGAAAGCGTATATGTGGTCATTCGTGTTGGAGGAAACCGGAGTACATGGGAAAAACCCACCTGTCCGATCTGGTAACCACCGTACCAGCTCACATACTTCCCGGTCCGAGGATCGAACCCGGGTTGCATTGGTGAGAAGCGAGCGCGCTAACCACTGCACTAATCGGACAGCCATTGTAATCACTTTTTTAATGAAATTCCTTACACAAATCAGTTCTTTTGTTTACTTGTTCGTATATTTTAGGCTGGAGGAGCGGAAAAGAAGGAACATTTGTACAAGATCCTTGTGATAGGGGAGCTTGGAACTGGAAAGACATCCATTATCAAGCGTTATGTACACCAGTTCTTCTCTCAACATTACCGAGCCACGATAGGAGTGGACTTTGCCTTGAAGGTTATTAATTGGGACGCCGATACGGTAGTGAGGCTACAGCTATGGGATATAGCAGGTGCGTTGCTTCTTTGATGGTCACTATTTCATGTAGGATTTGCCGCGTAGAGATGTGCAACTACAGTGGTAGCGCAGTGGAAGCGCAATGGTAGCGCAGTGGTAGCGCAGTGGTAGTGCAGTGGTAACACTTTGCCGCGTAGAGATGTGCAACTATATGCTCTGTATCTCCATTCATATCATAATAATGGAATAGGCAGTCCGCATGTAGTGATAGCCAGTGATAGCACATTGATAGTGCAGTGGTAGCCAGTGGTATAAGTGATAGCGCAGTGGTAGTGCAGTGGTAGCACATTGATAGCCAGTGGTAGAAGTGATAGCGCAGTGGTAGCCAGTGGTAGAAGTGATAGCACAGTGGTAGTGCAGTGGTAACACTTTGCCGCGTAGAGATGTGCAACTACAATGGTAGCACAGTGGTAGAAGTGATAGCACAGTGGTAGCGCAGTGGTAACACTTTGCCGCGTAGAGATGTGCAACTATATGCTCTGTATCTCCATTCATATCATAATAATGGAATAGGCAGTCCGCATGTAGTGATAGCCAGTGATAGCACAGTGGTAGAGGTGATAGCACAGTGATAGCACAGTGGTAGAAGTGATAGCACAGTGGTAGATGTGATAGCACAGTGGTAGTGCAGTGATAGCCAGTGGTAGTGCAGTGGTAGAAGTGATAGCACAGTGGTAGAAGTGATAGCACAGTGGTAGTGCAGTGGTAGCCAGTGGTAGCGCAGTGGTAGTACAGTGATAGTGCAGTGGTAGCCAGTGATAACACAGTGGTAGAAGTGATAGCACAGTGGTAGCGCAGTGGTAGAAGTGATAGCACAGTGGTAGAAGTGATAGTAGTGATAGCCAGTGCAGTGATAGCATAGTGGTATAAGTGATAGCACAGTGGTAGTCAGTGATAGCACTGTGGTAGCACAGTGGTAGAAGTGATAGCACAGTGGTAGAGGTGATAGCACAGTGATAGCCAGTGACAGTGCAGTGATAGCACAGTGATAGCACATTGGTAGAAGTGATAGCACAGTGATAGTGCTGTGGTAGTGCAGTGGTAGTGCAGTGGTAGCCAGTGGTAGCCAGTGATAGCATAGTGGTAGAAGTGATAGCAGTGATAGCCAGTGATAGCGTAGTGGGAGCCAGTGATAGCACAGTGGGAGCCAGTGATAGCCAGTGATAGTGCAGTGATAGCCAGTGATAGTGCAGTGGTAGCCAGTGGTAGTCAGTGATAGCCAGTGGTAGTGCAGTGATAGCCAGTGATAGCGCAGTGGTAGCCAGTGATAGTGCAGTGATAGCCAGTGGTAGTCAGTGATAGTGCAGTGATAGCCAGTGATAGTGCAGTGATAGCCAGTGGTAGTCAGTGATAGCGCTGTGGTAGCCAGTGATAGCATAGTGGTAGCCAGTGATAGCCAGTGATAGTGCAGTGGTAGCCAGTGATAGCACAGTGATAGCCAGTGATAGCACAATGATAGCACAGTGATAGCCAGTGATAGCCAGTGATAGCACAGTGGTAGCGCACTGATAACATAGTGGTTGTCAGTGATAGCCAGTGATAGCGCAGTGGTAGCCAGTGATAGCACAGTGGTTGCGCAATGATAGCCAGTGATAGCACAGTCGTAGCCAGTGATAGCACAGTGGTAGCGCAATGATAGCACAGTGGTAGCGCAATGATAGCACAGTGGTAGCCAGTGATAGCACAAAGATAGCAGAGTGGTAGCCAGTGATAGCGTAGTGGTAGCCAGTGATAGCCAGTGATAGCAGTGATAGCACAATGATAGCACAGTGGTAGCCAGTGATAGCGCAGTGACAGCCAGTGATAGCGCAGTGGTAGCCAGTGATAGCGCAGTGGTAGCCAGTGATAGCGCAGTGGTTGCCAGTGATAGCGCAGTGACAGCCAGTGATAGCGCAGTGGTAGCCAGTGATAGCGAAGTGATAGCCAGTGATAGCGCAGTGGTAGCCAGTGATAGCGCAGTGATAGCCAGTGATAGCCAGTGATAGCCAGTGATAGCCAGTGATAGCGCAGTGGTAGACAGTGATAGCGCAGTGACAACCAGTGGTAGCCAGTGATAGCGCAGTGGTTGCCAGTGATAGCGCAGTGACAGCCAGTGATAGCGCAGTGGTAGCCAGTGATAGCGCAGTGGTTGCCAGTGATAACGCAGTGGTAGCCAGTGATAGCGCAGTGATAGTCAGTGATAGCGCAGTGGTAGCCAGTGATAGCGCAGTGACAGCCAGTGATAGCGCAGTGGTAGCCAGTGATAGCGCAGTGGTTGCCAGTGATAGCGCAGTGGTAGCCAGTGATAGCGCAGTGGTAGCCAGTGATAGCGCAGTGACAGCCAGTGATAGCGCAGTGGTTGCCAGTGATAGCGCAGTGACAGCCAGTGATAGCGTTGTGGTAGCCAGTGATAGCGCAGTGGTAGCCAGTGATAGCGCTGTGGTAGCCAGTGACAGCCAGTGATAGCGCAGTGGTAGCCAGTGATAGCGCAGTGGTTGCCAGTGATAGTGCAGTGATAGCCAGTGATAGTGCAGTGATAGCCAGTGGTAGTCAGTGATAGCGCTGTGGTAGCCAGTGATAGCGTAGTGGGAGACAGTGATAGCCAGTGATAGGGCAGTGGGAGCCAGTGGTAGCCAGTGATAGCGTAGTGGGAGCCAGTGATAGCCAGTGATAGCGTAGTGGGAGCCAGTGGTAGCCAGTGATAGCGCAGTGGTAGCCAGTGATAGCCAGTGATAGCGCAGTGATAGCCAGTGATAGTGCAGTGATATCCAGTGATAGCACAGTGGTAGCCAGTGACAACCAGTGATAGTGCAGTGATAGCACAGTGATAGTGCAGTGATAGCCAGTGATAGCCAGTGATAGCACAGTGGTAGCCAGTGACAGCCAGTGATAGTGCAGTGATAGCCAGTGATAGTGCAGTGGTGGCCAGTGATAGCCAGTGACAGCCAGTGATAGTGCAGTGATAGCCAGTGATAGTGCAGTGGTGGCCAGTGATAGCCAGTGACAGCCAGTGATAGCACAGTGGTAGCCAGTGATAGCCAGTGATAGCACGGTGGTAGCCAGTGATAGCATAGTGGTAGCCAGTGATAGCCAGTGATAGTGCAGTGGTAGCCAGTGATAGCACAATGATAGCGCAATGATAGCACAGTGGTAGCGCAATGATAGCACAGTGGTAGCCAGTGATAGCACAAAGATAGCACAGTGGTAGCCAGTGATAGCGTAGTGGTAGCCAGTGATAGCCAGTGATAGCAGTGATAGCACAATGATAGCACAGTGGTAGCCAGTGATAGCGCAGTGACAGCCAGTGATAGCGCAGTGGTAGCCAGTGATAGCGCAGTGGTAGCCAGTGATAGCGCAGTGGTTGCCAGTGATAGCGCAGTGACAGCCAGTGATAGCGCAGTGGTAGCCAGTGATAGCGAAGTGATAGCCAGTGATAGCGCAGTGGTAGCCAGTGATAGCGCAGTGATAGCGCAGTGGTAGCAGTGATAGCGCAGTGGTAGCCAGTGATAGCGCAGTGGTAACAGTGATAGCGCAGTGACAGCCAGTGATAGCGCAGTGGTAGCCAGTGATAGCGCAGTGGTTGCCAGTGATAGCGCAGTGACAGCCAGTGATAGCGCAGTGGTAGCCAGTGATAGCGCAGTGGTTGCCAGTGATAGCGCAGTGGTAGCCAGTGATAGCGCAGTGATAGTCAGTGATAGCGCAGTGGTAGCCAGTGATAGCGCAGTGACAGCCAGTGATAGCGCAGTGGTAGCCAGTGATAGCGCAGTGGTTGCCAGTGATAGCGCAGTGGTAGCCAGTGATAGCGCAGTGGTAGCCAGTGATAGCGCAGTGACAGCCAGTGATAGCGCAGTGGTAGCCAGTGATAGCGCAGTGGTTGCCAGTGATAGCGCAGTGACAGCCAGTGATAGCGCAGTGGTTGCCAGTGATAGCGCAGTGACAGCCAGTGATAGCGTTGTGGTAGCCAGTGATAGCGCAGTGGTAGCCAGTGATAGCGCTGTGGTAGCCAGTGACAGCCAGTGATAGCGCAGTGGTAGCCAGTGATAGCGCAGTGGTTGCCAGTGATAGCGCAGTGACAGCCAGTGATAGCGCAGTGGTTGCCAGTGATAGCGCAGTGATAGCGCAGTGACAGCCAGTGATAGCGCAGTGGTAGCCAGTGATAGCGCAGTGGTAGCCAGTGATAGCGTAGTGGTTGCCAGTGATAGCGCAGTGACAGCCAGTGATAGCGCAGTGGTAGCCAGTGATAGCGCAGTAATAGCACAGTGGTAGCCAGTGATAGCGCAGTGGTAGCCAGTGATAGCGCAGTGGTAGCGCAGTGGTAGCGCAGTGGTAGCCAGTGATAGCGCAGTGATAGCGCAGTGATAGCGCAGTGATAGCCAGTGATAGCGCAGTGGTAGCCAGTGATAGCCAGTGATAGCACAGTGGTAGCCAGTGATAGCACTATGATAGCACAGTGGTAGCCAGTGATAGCGTAGTGGTAGCCAGTGATAGCCAGTGATAGCACAGTGTTAGCCAGTGATAGCACAATGATAGCACAGTGGTAGCCAGTGATAGCCAGTGATAGCGCAGTGGTTGCCAGTGATAGCGCAGTGACAGCCAGTGATAGCGCAGTGGTAGCCAGTGATAGCGCAGTGGTAGCCAGTGATAGCACAGTGATAGCCAGTGATAGCGCAGTGGTAGCCAGTGATAGCGCAGTGATAGCCAGTGATAGCACAGTGGTAGCCAGTGATAGCACAGTGGTAGCCAGTGATAGCCAGTGATAGCGCAGTGGTAGCCAGTGATAGCCAGTGATAGCGCAGTGGTAGCCAGTGATAGCGCAGTGATAGCCAGTGATAGTGCAGTGGTAGCCAGTGATAGCCAGTGATAGCACAGTGGTAGCCAGTGATAGCCAGTGATAGCACAGTGATAGCCAGTGATAGATAAATCCACAATATCCCCCTCAACCAAGGGCAATATCTATATCTATCCATCTTCCTGTAATGTCAATCCCCTCGGAGGGGGGGGGGTGCAGACATGTGTGTTAAAAATTCAACATCAATAAATGGCATTAAATATTGATAAATGACCTACTTCTTTATTTTGATGACTTGTACATCATTGCAGTAACCGTACATGCAACTTCCGGGTTTTAGGAGAGATACTCATATATCCGGTGGCAATATTGTCTGAAGCATTATGAAATGGTTTATATACCATGCTGTAGCAAATTGATCAATGATATTCTTAGAAATGTTGATGAGGTGTATTAATATGTATTGTTGTATTGACCAATGATATTCCTAGAAATGTTGATGAGGTATATTAATATGTATTGTTGTATTGACCAATGATATTCCTAGAAATGTTGATGAGGTATATTAATATGTATTGTTGTATTGACCAATGATATTCCTAGAAAAGTTGATGAGGTGTATTAATACGTATTGTTGTATTGACCAATGATATTCCTAGAAATGTTGATGAGGTGTATTAATATGTATTGTTGTATTGACCAATGATATTCCTAGAAATGTTGATGAGGTATATTAATATGTATTGTTGTATTGACCAATGATATTCCTAGAAATGTTGATGAGGTATATTAATATGTATTGTTGTATTGACCAATGATATTCCTAGAAAAGTTGATGAGGTGTATTAATACGTATTGTTGTATTGACCAATGATATTCCTAGAAATGTTGATGAGGTGTATTAATATGTATTGTTGTATTGACCAATGATATTCCTAGAAATGTTGATGAGGTATATTAATATGTATTGTTGTATTGACCAATGATATTCCTAGAAAAGTTGATGAGGTGTATTAATACATATTGTTGTATTGACCAATGATATTCCTAGAAATGTTGATGAGGTATATTAATACGTATTGTTGTATTGACCAATGATATTCCTAGAAATGTTGATGAGGTGTATTAATATGTATTGTTGTATTGACCAATTATATTCCTAGAAATGTTGATGAGGTATATTAATATGTATTGTTGTATTGACCAATGATATTCCTAGAAATGTTGATGAGGTGTATTAATACGTATTGTTGTATTGACCAATGATATTCCTAGAAAAGTTGATGAGGTGTATTAATACGTATTGTTGTATTGACCAATGATATTCCTCGAAATGTTGATGAGGTATATTAATACGTATTGTTGTATTGACCAATGATATTCCTAGAAATGTTGATGAGGTATATTAATATGTATTGTTGTATTGACCAATGATATTCCTAGAAATGTTGATGAGGTGTATTAATACGTATTGTTGTATTGACCAATGATATTCCTAGAAATGTTGATGAGGTGTATTAATACGTATTGTTGTATTGACCAATGATATTCCTAGAAATGTTGATGAGGTGTATTAATATGTATTGTTGTATTGACCAATGATATTCCTAGAAATGTTGATGAGGTATATTAATATGTATTGTTGTATTGACCAATGATATTCCTAGAAATGTTGATGAGGTGTATTAATACATATTGTTGTATTGACCAATGATATTCCAAGAAATTTTAATGAGGTATATTAATACGTATTGTTGTTCCAAGAAACGTATTGTTGTATATTTCAGGTCAGGAAAGGTTTGGAAACATGACGAGGGTGTATTATAAGGAAGCTGTTGGTGCATTCATAGTGTTTGATTTAACGAGGACGTCAACATTTGATGCTGTAACTAAGTGGAAGAATGACCTTGACCTCAAGGTTCAACTGGCAGACGGGCGACCTGTACCATGTGTTCTTCTAGCAAATAAGGTTATTGATAAACTAACGGCAGAACACATGTAGTGTATATAACACTCGATGTATATAACAATCCATGTCCACATGGTTCTATCTCTCCCTCCCCCACATCCTTCTATCTCTCCCTCACTCACCCACATCCTTCTGATAGAGAGTCGGAAGACATTTCCACATGCAGCGGCTAGGTACCACATGGCACACATCCATTGCACATGCAGCAGCTAGGTACCACACAGCACACATTCATTAAACATGCAGCGGCTAGGTACCACACAACACACATTCATTGCACATGCAGCAGCTAGGTACCACACAGCACACATTCATTACACATGCAGCGGCTAGGTACCACACGACACACATCCATTACACATGCAGTGGCTAGGTACCACACAGCACACATTCATTACACATGCAGCGGCTAGGTACCTCACAGCACACATTCGTTACACATGCAGCGGCTAGGTACCACACAGCACACATTCATTACACATGCAGCAGCTAGGTACCACACAGCACACATTCATTTCACATGCAGCGGCTAGGTACCACACAGCACACATTCATTTCACATGCAGCGGCTAGGTACCACATGGCACACATTCATTACACATGCAGTGGCTAGGTACCACACGGCACACATTCATTTCACATGCAGCGGCTAGGTACCACACAGCACACATTCATTACACATGCAGCGGCTAGGTACCACACGGCACACATCCATTACACATGCAGCGGCTAGGTACCACATGGCACACATTCATTTCACATGCAGCGGCTAGGTACCACACAGCACACATCCATTGCACATGCAGCGGCTAGGTACCTCACAGCACACATTCATTACACATGCAGCAGCTAGGTACCACACAGCACACATTCATTACACATGCAGCGGCTAGGTACCACACAGCACACATTCATTACACATGCAGCGGCTAGGTACCACACGGCACACATTCATTTCACATGCAGCGGCTAGGTACCACACGGCACACATTCATTTCACATGCAGCGGCTAGGTACCACACAGCACACATCCATTGCACATGCAGCGGCTCGGTACCACACGGCACACATCCATTGCACATGTAGCGGCTAGGTACCACATGACACACATTCATTTCACATGCAGCGGCTAGGTACCACACAGCACACATTCATTACACATGCAGCGGCTAGGTACCACATGGCACACATCCATTACACATGCAGCGACTAGGTACCACACAGCACACATTCATTACACATGCAGCGACTAGGTACCACACAGCACACATTCATTACACATGCAGCGACTAGGTACCACACAGCACACAGTCATTACACATGCAGCGACTAGGTACCACACAGCACACATTCATTACACATGCAGCGACTAGGTAGCACACAGCACACATTCATTACACATGCAGCGGCTAGGTACCACATGGCACACATTCATTACACATGCAGCAGCTAGGTACCACACAGCACACATTCATTACACATGCAGTGGCTAGGTACCACACAGCACACATTCATTACACATGCAGCGGCTATGTACCACATGGCACACATCCATTGCACATGCAGTGGCTAGGTACCACACAGCACACATTCATTACACATGCAGCGGCTAGGTACCACACGACACACATTCATTACACATGCAGCGGCTAGGTACCACACAGTACACATCCATTGCACATGCAGCGGCTCGGTACCACACGGCACACATCCATTGCACATGCAGCGGCTAGGTACCACATGACACACATTCATTTCACATGCAGTGGCTAGGTACCACACAGCACACATTCATTACACATGCAGCGGCTAGGTACCACACAGCACACATTCATTACACATGCAGCGGCTAGGTACCACATGGCACACATCCATTACACATGCAGCGACTAGGTACCACACAGCACACATTCATTACACATGCAGCGACTAGGTACCACACAGCACACATTCATTACACATGCAGCGACTAGGTACCACACAGCACACAGTCATTACACATGCAGCGACTAGGTACCACACAGCACACATTCATTACACATGCAGCGACTAGGTAGCACACAGCACACATTCATTACACATGCAGCGACTAGGTACCACACAGCACACATTCATTACACATGCAGCGGCTAGGTACCACATGGCACACATTCATTACACATGCAGCAGCTAGGTACCACACAGCACACATTCATTACACATGCAGTGGCTAGGTACCACACAGCACACATTCATTACACATGCAGCGGCTATGTACCACATGGCACACATCCATTGCACATGCAGTGGCTAGGTACCACACAGCACACATTCATTACACATGCAACGGCTCGGTACCACACGGCACACATCCATTGCACATGCAGCGGCTAGGTACCACATGACACACATTCATTTCACATGCAGCGGCTAGGTACCACACAGCACACATTCATTACACATGCAGCGGCTAGGTACCACATGGCACACATCCATTACACATGCAGCGACTAGGTACCACACAGCACACATTCATTACACATGCAGCGACTAGGTACCACACAGCACACATTCATTACACATGCAGCGACTAGGTACCACACAGCACACAGTCATTACACATGCAGCGACTAGGTACCACACAGCACACATTCATTACACATGCAGCGACTAGGTAGCACACAGCACACATTCATTACACATGCAGCGGCTAGGTACCACATGGCACACATTCATTACACATGCAGCAGCTAGGTACCACACAGCACACATTCATTACACATGCAGTGGCTAGGTACCAAATGGCACACATCCATTGCACATGCAGCGGCTAGGTACCACACAGCACACATTCATTACACATGCAGCGGCTAGGTACCAAATGGCACACATCCATTGCAAAACATAAAATAATGAGCATTATCGCTGGCTTTTTTGTTACCTCCCTTCCCAGATAAAGTCTGATTTATCCAGAAATGTATAGTGGTCTTTTTAGTTGGAATCCTTTGTTTTTACTGTTATTCCCTAACAAGATGTTGCGGTATGATAATTGTGATTTTATCATAATAATGTTAATTGATGTATAACAAATATTTACTGATAAGTGCTCTTTGTATTTACTGTCGAGATGTAGTAATAATTTAATAATTCTTAGTTGAGAAGATAGATGAAAATTGATAGCATATTGTGCAAAGGAAACAACGATAAAAACAGAAAAACAACTTAGGAGGACCTACATACTTTCTGAAAGTTTCAGGGGGTATTCAGGGGCAGTAACTGACCAATGACTAATTGTTATATTTCTCCACAGTGTGACCAACCACCAGAAGGGCAGATGGCCAATACATCACAGATAGACGAGTTTTGTAAGGAACGAGGATTTATTGGTTGGTTTGAAACTTCAGCAAAAGAAAATATAAACATCGACGAAGCCGCTAGATTCCTTGTTAATCAGGTAATGTATTTACAGCACTATATAAACATCGACGAAGCCACTAGATTCCTTGTTAATCAGGTAATGTATTTACAGCACTATATAAACATCGACGAAGCCGCTAGATTCCTTGTTAATCAGGTAATGTATTTACAGCACTATATAAACATCGACGAAGCCACTAGATTCCTTGTTAATCAGGTAATGTATTTACAGCACTATATAAACATCGACGAAGCCGCTAGATTCCTTGTTAATCAGGTAATGTATTTACAGCACTATATAAACATCGACGAAGCCGCTAGATTCCTTGTTAATCAGGTAATGTATTTACAGCACTATATAAACATCGACGAAGCCGCTAGATTCCTTGTTAATCAGGTAATGTATTTACAGCACTATATAAACATCGACGAAGCCGCTAGATTCCTTGTTAATCAGGTAATGTATTTACAGCACTATATAAACATCGACGAAGCCGCTAGATTCCTTGTTAATCAGGTAATGTATTTACAGCACTATATAAACATCGACGAAGCCGCTAGATTCCTTGTTAATCAGGTAATGTATTTACAGCACTATATAAACATCGACGAAGCCGCTAGATTCCTTGTTAATCAGGTAATGTATTTACAGCACTATATAAACATCGACGAAGCCGCTAGATTCCTTGTTAATCAGGTAATGTATTTACTGCACTATATAAACATCGACGAAGCCGCTAGATTCCTTGTTAATCAGGTAATGTATTTACTGCACTATATAAACATCGACGAAGTCACTAGATTCCTTGTTAATCAGGTAATGTATTTACCGCACTATATAAACATCAACGAAGCCACTAGATTCCTTGTTAATCAGGTAATGTATTTACTGCACTATATAAACATCAACGAAGCCACTAGATTCCTTGTTAATCAGGTAATGTATTTACCGCACTATATAAACATCGACAAAGCCGCTAGATTCCTTGTTAATCAGGTAATGTATTTACCGCACTATATAAACATCGACAAAGCCGCTAGATTCCTTGTTAATCAGGTAATGTATTTACCGCACATTATAAACTGATGCAACAAATCATGTTTAGGTATAGTCCGTTGATTACTACGATAAGTCGGTATTGTTAAATATTAGTACAGTGAAACTCGTCTAAACCGAAGAGCACTGGACCAGCAGTAACACGCTGGATGGGTTATCCAGGGATCGCAGGTTCGATCCCCTGTCTGATCCTAATAAAATTAACAGTCTTTCAGATGGGACTTTAAACCGAGGTCTTGTGTCGGTGCTTTACACCGTGCACGTAAAAGAACCAGAGGAGACTCTGGAATGGGTCTCTGTCTGTATCATTGCACTATCCTCCAAATATCTGAAATGATTAATCTATTCAGGAGGCGTCGCTCATATGGGCAAACGGTAGCGACGATAAATAAACGTAAAACACACACACGTGTTTAGGTATAGCCTGTTTATTGCTACGATAAGTCGGCATTGTTAAATATTATTTAGTACAGGGAAACTCCTAAACCGAAGAACCACTGGACCAGCGGTAAGGTTCAGTTTGGAGGGGTTTTCGGTATAGAGTGGTTTACGTAGGGGTAGATTTCTACTAAATTAACTGTTCAAGTCTGCAGTGCTTAGAACATAGGAGGCCGAGACTTTTATTTGAATTAATTTTAAATGTACAATACACATAATAATCCAATAGAGGAATAGCTGAAAGTTGTTTGCACGGATAGCTCAGTTTAATATTTGATCAAGACAAGTTGGTGGTGAAGAAGTATTGAAGTCGTGATAGCTCAGTGGTTGCACGTTCGCTTCATGTGTGAAAGGGCCGGAGTTCGAGCCCCGCTGGAGCCGTTACAATTGTGCCCTTAGGCAAGGCATTTAAATTCCACATTCCTCTTCTCATTCCATCAGGAATGTGGTCTCGAGAGTGATTAATATAAGTTATAAGAACTTGTTTCGCAATCGAGCTCAAATCAATTTGTATAAACTAAGAAGTATTGAAAAATTCGGGCCAAGAAATTTATTCGATTTTGAGGGAATTCCAGATTTGAGCAGTTCTGGTTTTAAGGAGTTTCGGTGTTTCCACTATACTTATTATGTTCTTTCTTCGTAGAAGGTCTATTTATTTATAGTTCGGGTTTTACGCCTGCATCAGCACCATTTCGGGCTATATCGCCGGTGGGCAGTTTACCTAACAACACCTTTCCTGGGCAGGCTCCAGCGGTTAACCACTACTTGGGTGCACCAACCTCCGTAAGAAACTGCCAACTTTTTCATATAAATGAGACACGGCCTGAGCGGGGCTCGAACCCGTGACCATCAGTTATGATAGGTTACAGTGGTATACAAGTCAGCGACCGTAACCGCTCGACCACGGAGGCGGACTCGTAGAAGGTCTAATATGGCTTGTTAAATTAAAATAAACTATAGAATGTAATTAGTTTCGTGTACGGTAAATGTATTTTGCAGGTTTTACAAAACGACAAAGCTATGAAATCCGAAGACTCCAGTGATCGGGATAGAATCGCACTAGATGATACATCAGGACCTGACAAGAAAGAAAAGAAAACCTGTTGTTCATGAGAGTAATTGTTACTTTAGGTTCATTAGGTACATTTAGGTTCGTTTTGTAACGATACTCGGTTCATTAAAGCAGCATTATATAGTAATAAAGGATGTTTTTGGTAAAATATAAATACTAATGTGTGTGTGTGTTTACAAAAATAAATATAAACCATCGTATACGCGAATTTGTTTATCAACAAACGAAATGTAAACACGCACAGCGCGCATGCGTGAAACAACAGCGGATATGCCATGTTTGTTTTAGTTTAAACTTTATTTATTGTTCTTCTTTTGTACAAAGGACATATATGCATCGAAATTATATAAACACACATGTTGCAGGAAGATAACAAAGGATTGGAAAACAAGATAAATACAATCTTATATAAATTCCTCTCCTAGCGTAATCCATGTTTGTTTTCATCATTGCCGAAGGAGGACGATGCATTCCGAATGTAATTCAGGTTCCCATTGTAAACAAGTGTGCGTGATCAACCAACCGACTCGGAAAGTCCTACTTTCGGTTTCGAGTTTGTTTTATCGCAAAAAAACACTGTTTACTAATTTAACATACTAATTGAACATAATTATACAAATTATAATTTAAGAATGTGTAGCAGCATTGCTACCCATACGTAAAATTTGAATTTTTCAAATATCTTTTATTTCCTACGATATAGGGCTGCTTTAAAGTTTATGAATTAAAGATACAATCCTATATATCACTGTCGCAGTCTAGGGTTTATTCTAGAGTGGTAAAAAGGGCAGGGTGGGTCAGAAAAGGGGCAGGGTGGGCCAGAAAAAGGGCAGGGTGGATTTTTAGCCGCAAGAGGGCACGGCAGAGCCGTCACACCACCCCCACCGAGAAAACATTAAAACATGTATTTTATTATAACTACATTCGTTATTATTACTTTTATTATAACAAAACTCATGCAATCAAACTGTCATTTTATTTTATTATATTATGTATTTTATTATAACTAAATGTTTTATTTTAACTAAAATCATGAAATCAAACTGTCCTATATCACCTGTAATCACAGACATGCACACGCACGCACGCACATTCAAATTCGTCTATTTTTCTTGCTGTGCCATTTTCACACTGTCCTTTGAAAATCCAAGTATTTTCCGTTCCGATTAATCATCAATAGTTGATGCAAAGTGCCCCCCCCCCTCCAGTCTGAGTCGTTATAAAACCATTCAGGCGCGTAGTTGCCTTTACGCCACAATGCCGGGGCTTGTACAATATAGGCCGTTATCAAATAGTTGTACTCTTTATAAAACCATTCAGGCGCGTAGTTGCCTTTACGCCACAATGCCGGGGCTTGTACAATATAGGCCGTTATCAAATAGTTGTACTCTTTATAAAACCATTCAGGCGCGTAGTTGCCTTTACGCCACAACGCCTGGGTTTGCACATTTTTTTCAAGTGTACACAGTATGCAGTATGTGTATGCTTACACACAGACAACTTGTAATGATAGTAAATGTGCTGGATATTGATGTTAATCTGTAAACCAATGTGTAAATATGTCTGTAAAACAATGTGTAAATCTATCTGTAAACCAATGTGTAAAGCTATCTGTAAACCAATGTGTAAATCTATCTGTAAACCAATGTGTAAATCTATCTGTAAACCAATGTGTAAATCTATCTGTAAACCAATG
Source organism: Archivesica marissinica (assembly GCA_014843695.1). Classification (NCBI taxonomy): domain Eukaryota; kingdom Metazoa; phylum Mollusca; class Bivalvia; order Venerida; family Vesicomyidae; genus Archivesica; species Archivesica marissinica. The sequence continues at coordinate 17,914 of JABXNX010002314.1, read as the reverse complement.
TGTAAAGCTATCTGTAAAACAATGTGTAAATCTATCTGTAAACCAATGTGTAAATCTATCTGTAAACCAATGTGTAAATATGTCTGTAAACCAATGTGTAAAGCTATCTGTAAACCAATGTGTAAATCTATCTGTAAACCAATGTGTAAATATGTCTGTAAAACAATGTGTAAATCTATCTGTAAACCAATGTGTAAATCTATCTGTAAACCAATGTGTAAATATGTCTGTAAAACAATGTGTAAATCTGTAAATCTATCTGTAAACCAATGTGTAAATCTGTAAACCAATGTGTAAATCTATCTGTAAACCAATGTGTAAATCTATCTGTAAACCAATGTGTAAATATGTCTGTAAAACAATGTGTAAATCTGTAAACCAATGTGTAAATTTTTCTGTAAACCAATGCGTAAATCTGTAAACCAATGTGTAAATCTATCTGTAAACCAATGTGTAAATCTATCTGTAAAACAATGTGTAAATCTATCTGTAAACCAATGTGTAAATCTATCTGTAAAACAATGTGTAAATCTATCTGTAAACCAATGTGTAAATATTCCTGATCAAGACAACGAAATCCGAGACAACACCCAGTGGGATTTGAACAAACAGCAGCGAGGGACAGGTGATTCAACATTCTTAACCACTCAGCCACGGGAATATTAAGGAGTGGTCGGTCAACATTCTTAACCACTCAGCCACGGAAATATTAAGGAGTGGTCAGTCAACATTCTTAACCACTCAGCCACGGGAATATTAAGGAGTGGTCAGTCAACATGAAAGTAAGGAAAGAAATCGCAAGATGATTCAATCCAATTCCTGATGTATCAGTGTTCCCTCTGTCTGAATGTTTGTCTGCGCCACTTCTGTCGCCAATTGCAAAATACTGGAGCCAATTAAAAGAACTTGAAGCCAACTAAGAGCCATATAGTTCACAAATAAATATTTGAAGCCATGTATTTAACAAAACATGTACAAATCTTTTTTTTTTTTAAATGTTGCGCCAAATATTTTCGCCAATTTACAAATTTAGCGCCAATATTTGTTTTTTGTCGCAATTAGCGCCATTGGCGACCGACAGCGGGAACCCTGATGTATGTACATAATTTATTGTAAACAATGGTTGTGATAGTCTTGTGTTATTGTATGAAACGAGATATGGGGTGATTGTGTACTTCTGTGTCATAAACCATGGGGGTGGGTTATGACAATGGGGGGGGGGGAGTCCAGGAGATTATGCCTGGGAGATTGTGTCCTACACTTAGAAATAATAAGTTAAGGTTAATTTTACCTGGAACACCCCCATTAAAAAAAATGTTCAATAAGGCCACCTTAGATGTTGTATAGAAGTTTGTGTGAGGTGTCCCTCCTAGATGTTAAATGTAGGTAATTTAATCCATAAGCTTCCAGCCATGTGCCACCCCCCCACACTTCCAGCCCCCCGACACCACCCCACTGGAATTTGTAGTTGCTGAAACTCAAACTGTTGTGATAAATTGACTTAATATTTGCACAATACAGTACACAGTCAAACGTGTGTTATTGGTCACCTCTATAATCAGCCGACCTGTATTAAGCAGCCAGTTTCCAAATTCCCAATATGTTGTTTTATTATACATTTGAACTCTATTAAGCAGCCACCTGTGTTAAGCAGTCAGTTTCTGTGATTCTCTTGGCTGGCCGCTTAACACATGTTTCACTGTAATTGTATGTTTAAGAGAATACAGCTTGACTTGTTGCCACAAAATATAGAGTGGCAGAACCTATGCTCGACGTATATCCCACATATAATGACCAGTATAAAATGTTAATTGCACTTGCTGTATATTATTATTTTCTTAAGTCGTGAAAACAACTTTCAAAACTCTTGTTGACAGTTTTAGCTTCATCTCGTGACCTTGCTGCTCAATACAGCTATCGCAACTGTGTCGGGTCGGCACCCTTTCATATGGGGAACTCAATAGTCAATACTTCAGGACACCTATGCAAGGCGTACTTGTTATTTTTTATTTATCCACCATAACTTGTTGAATATCTTATTTTGATATAGTACATCATTGAATAAAAACACTTAATGGTCTTAATCAGAAATGGTATAGACACTATTTTTTTCGGATTAAGTGTAACGTTTTTTAATTCGGATAGCTACCTGAATTGCTCATACACCTTATCGGTTTCAGTGGAAATATTCTCCCAATTAGTTGTTTATTTATATTTCTGTGCTGGACCAGTCACATGACAGTTGCATCAGGCTACCGATACACGCAACAGAATGCTATTGGACCATGCTTCAGCTCTGTCAGCGAAATTAGCCTAGAACTATATAAATATTTTATATACGGATGTAAATGGACAAATACGCCGAGCATCCGAATACGCCAAGCATAGGTTCCACCACTCTAATAAAGAAATAATAAGTTCCAAGGAAAGATAGTTCTAAAAATAGTGTCTATAATTGTGGAAATAGTATTTATTGTTGTAGGAACTGTTTGTAGTTGCAAAAAAACATTCGCCCATTCGGCATGACAATTTTTCATCTAAAAAATGTATGCACCCCGCCCCTTTCAACATTGTACCCCACCCCCTGTAAGATCTACCTTAGCTATGTCACTGATGCCTTGTTCAACTATTTAGATGCAATTATTTTAGTGTCGCTTTTTGATTGATTCGGTTTGTATAATGTAAATAGTTACTATATTGTTAAGATAATACATAGATAGTATTTGATATTAATCAGAGTTGAGTTGTTTCCCTTGTGATATGTTCTTTAAATGACCAATCCAGAAAAAGGGAATTTTAACTAATCATTTAAATTAAATTGGACAGACGGATCTGTAGCCCAGTGGTAACACGCTGGACTGGTAATCCAGGGATCGCAGGTTCGATCCCCCGTCTGACCCTAATAAAATTAACAGTCTTTCAGATGGGACGTTAACCGAGGTCTCGTGTCGGTGCTTTACACCGTGGACGTAAAAGAACCAGAGGAGACTCTGGAATGGGTCTCTCTCAGTATCATTGCACTATCCTCCAAAATCTAAAATGACTAATATCTTCAGGAGGCGTCGCTCATATGGGCAACCGGTAGCGACGATAAATAAACGTAAAACACACACATAACCTGGGATTTTACCTGTGGCACTGTATATTATAAATATCTATCAATAGATCGTTTGATCTAATTTAAATTGATAAATGATATAAGGAAAATATGACGTTTTACTACATAGATTTTTTCTCCATCAGCAATCTCTTCTGCATGTTTGGGGATTGAAAAGGTGATGGGTGAAATGTTGAAATATTAGCCAACCAGCGAGTTTGTTACTAATTTCTTTCATACAATCTCTCATACTATTGGTGTTCATAATCCCTTCACCTTGTATAATTGACAATGCAATCATGTAGGTTGAACACAAATAAATTATTGATTGATACAGGTAGAACATACAGGTAGAACATCACTAATTTATCAACTGTCACATACTAATGTATAATGTATGTATGTTCCTTTAATGTCAAACCCCTCGCGGGGATTTAGACATGTTTTCCTGGGCAAGCTTAGCCGACCTAAGCGATTAACCAGTACTAAGCAATGTGTGTGAGGTGCCTTGCTCAATGACACTACATACGTGGCCTGACCGAGTATCGAACCCAGGACCGTTCGATTCCAAATCCGACGCTCTACCACTGGACCACGGATGCCACACTTACTGTTTATTTTAAGCTTTTAGAAGGAGTTAGTTTATACAAATTTATTTGAGCTCGATTAGCGAAACAAGTTCTAACAACTTATATTAGTTTAAACATATTTTATTTTATCAATATTTACATCATGTTGTAACATTAATATACAAGAACAAATGGATTAAATCGGAAGCTAGTAGCTTATTTAGATTTTCACAGTACGGGACACTCGCATACAGTATGGGACACTAATATACAGTACGGGACACTCACATAGAGTACGAGACACTCACATACAGTACGGGGCACTCGCATACAGTACAGGACGCTCACATACAGTACAGGACACCAGTTATATAGCTCAAGGGAGACAATTCTCATACATATGAACAATTCATAGATCCCAAGGGAAACAACTCTCATACATGTGAACCACTCTAGAGCCCAAGGGAGATAACTCTTATTCTAAAGGGGAACATGTAATTATTTTTATAATGTCTAACGTTTTAATGTGTTGAATACTATGATCATATTTTTATATTATATACAAAGAACATAATGAATGTGATAAATTTACAAACAATGTATAATATATATATATTAGTATGTACATGTATGCATATTATATGATACTGCCTTTAGTATATATACAGTATATATACACTAATGACAGTATAATAATACAGACAGACGGATCTGTAGTCCAGTGATCGCAGGTTCGATCCCCCGTCTGACCCTAATAAAATTAACATATGGGATTTTAAACCAAGGTCTCGTGTCGGTGCTTTACACCGCGCACGTAAAAGAACCAGAGGAGACTCTGGAATGGTTCTCTGTCTGTATCATGCACTATCCTCCAAAAATCTAATATGACTAATTTCTTCAGGAGGCGTCGCTCATATGGGCAACCGGTAGCGACGATAAATAAACATAAAACAGTAAAACACACAAATAATAATACAGTATGTAAGCACGTTTTATATGAATGTATGACAACAACTGACAAAATGGGGCCAAAATGAGCAACAATCCAATCTGGATATTTATATATTTTTTCTAAGATAGATAGAGATATATTTCTTTATTTATAGATGGTGACCTTGGTGACCTAATTAGAGGTGAACTAATAACATTGCAAGGGCTTACATGTGTATTTACTTCATTTAGTCCCATATTTTGCTCATGCTCATGCAAACAACATTGTAAGGGCTTACAGGTGTATTTACTTCATTTAGTCCCATATTTTGCTCCTGCTCCTGCAGACAACATTGCAAGGGCTTACATGTGTATTTACTTCGTTTAGTCCCATATTTTGCTCCTGCAGACAACATTGCAAGGGCTTACATGTGTATTTACTTCGTTTCGCCCCATATTTTGCTCCTGCAGACAACATTGCAAGGCTTACATGTGTATTTACTTTGTTTAGTCCCATATTTTGCTCCTGCAGACAAAATTGCAAGGGCTTACATGTGTATTTACTTCGTTTCGCCCCATATTTTGCTCCTGCAGACAACATTGCAAGGGCTTACATGTGTATTTACTTCGTTTCGCCCCATGTATTGCTCCTGCAGACAACATTGCAAGGGCTTACATGTGTATTTACTTCGTTTCGCCCCATATTTTGCTCCTGCAGACAACATTGCAAGGCTTACATGCGTATTTACTTCGTTTAGCCCATACTTTGTTCCCGCAGACAACATTGCAAGGCTTACATGCGTATTTACTTCGTTTAGCCCCATATTTTGCTCATGCTCCCGCAGACAACATTTCAAGAGCTTACATGCGTATTTACTTGTTTAGCCCCATTTCATCAGTCACAGTTATTGGAAATGTTAATATGTGCAGTGTGTGTATCAACAAACGTTAAATGAATAAATTATTATATAACAAACTGGTTTTTGTAATTCAATGCAAACATTTAATCCAGAATCTATTTATATTCTGTAAATGTCTCATTAATATTTGCCTTCATAGTATCGGTGTGTTTTATTCCAATGAGAGACATCGGCCAGTTACTGCCCTCTGAATACTCTGCAAGAAGGATGTATCCTCTTAATTGGTTTCCTCTGTTTTTATCTTTGTTTCCTTTGCAAAACTTGCTATCAATTTTATCCCTTTTTCTCTTGTTATAATTATTAAATATCAACAGCTATCCAGTGGATATTTTCCATCTATACCTACTGCAAACATTTAATTGTTATCAATAAATTAACATTGTATCAATTACATGTATCATACTGCAACATCTAGTAAGGAGATAACAGTAAAAACAAAGGATTCCAAATGAAAGAACCAATATGCATTTCGTGATAAATCGGACTTTATCTGCAAAGGGAGATAATAGAACATGCAAAGCGATGGCGCTTTATGCCTTTCCTTCCGTTTACCTGTTGCAATATATGGAGACGATAACATAATTATGTCGGGAAGAAGAGTACTGACAAAAAAACCTTGTGAAAATCGGTGTGAAAATGACTGCACTGTGTGCAAAAGAAACAAATATTTACATGAAAGTGTTTATTATTGTCATATATAAATAGTAATGTATTATCTAAATATATTAGTCTATTTCTAAATATGGCCATTTGTTTACCATGTAATATATATATATCATTGTCTTATGCATAATCGTCTGCTATCATTTTCGCGCCTAAATTATCAGTTCTCTTTTCGCGCGGAAATGACTAAATATTTTGTGCATGGTGTAAATTTATCGGGACAACTTTTGCAGGTGACCAGTTATGTAATATAAAAGCCGAACTGGTTTGATGTGGGTAACACTTAGTTATATTAGATAACATAACATGTTTAGGAGTCGCTATGTATTGAGTCCCCGGTTCGATCTTTTATATAAGAAACATAGTTTATTTACTAAGACAGAACACAATTAGGCTACCACCAAATGATGAGTAGCGTGTATCTCAATTGGATTATATAGAACATAATTAGGCTGCCGCATATATAGTGAGTAGTGTGTATCTCAATTATAAAGATCACATTTGGCTACCTCCTTGGGAGTGAGTAACGAGTAGCATCACAAATTGAGTATATAGAACACATAAACTGTCTCATGGATACTGGACATTCTGAGAATCGTACTTTATAAAGATTAGTCGTGTATTTAATTAAATACATATAACAAAGCTAGTTCAGCCATAGAGGAAACATAAGAGTTTCGATGAACATTATCTATTTGTTTATTGACGAAAGTGAATGGAAGTTATTAAATTAGAACATTGATGAGATTATCGGAATAGAGAAATTACGGATTAAAGAGAATGGATCTAATTATCCGGTATAATCCGAGTCGGCTAACACGTTAGATAGTTAATTAAGCGTGAAATGAGAAGACGCAAACTGTTATAGATTGCTGGGTATATGAATAATTCATAACAAATTTTTTTCAAGTTTCAAATTTATTGGCATAATCAGCAACTATATTGCCTTTGGCCATTTACAATGATAGAAATATGGCAAAGACATCACAAAACATGTTACAGATATACATATATATAAACAAATACAATACATTTAAGAAACAGTAGTAATTGACAGGGTATTACTACGTAATGACAATAAAGATATACTATGAAAGAGGAATATTATATTGAGAGAAACGAAAGACTGTGTTGAGTTGTTATTATTATAATATATATTGGGGAAGAAACCCCTAGACAACACACGCGAGTCTACGATAGGGTAGACCCTGGTAAGAGCCTACGCAATATATATTAATATACGAGAAAAGGAAGTGTTTGCGACAACTGCTAGGATTTATATGATCCATAACTATAAATGATTCGGCAACGAAATCTCTGTATATAGATATATCTATTCTAAAAACGTTACATTGCGTCTATTTGCATACGCACATGCGTACGGTGTATATGCGGTCCCAAAAGCAGTAGAGGCATGTTCGTTAGTTTGAACAAAATCGTCGTGTATTCTAACCTCCGAGCAAAGCATATAGAAAATAATAATCAAAATATGTCACTTGAAAACAATGATTGTTTGTCCTGCGTGTCTATTATACACTAAAGTGTATACGCACAGCCACAATCTATGTATTTATTATGACTTGTTATTTATTACGGTTGTCTACATAAGCCCACAATAGTGATCTAGATGACAGTTTAGCCACCTGGCTTCAATGGTGTGCAGATAGTTAAGCCCGCAATAGTAATCTATATGACAGTTTAGCCACCTGGCTTCAATGGTGTGCAGAGAGTTAAGCCCGCAATAGTGATCTAGATAGCAGTTTAGCCACCTGGCTTCAATGGTGTGCAGATAGTTAAGCCCGCAATAGTAATCTATATGACAGTTTATCCACCTGACTTCAATGGTGTACACAGTGATAAACCTACACTAGTGCTCTAGATGACAGTTAAGCCACCTGACTTCAACGGTATGCAGAGGGTTAAGCCACAGATGTGCCGTAGATGACAGTTTATCCACCTGATTTCAATGGTGTGCAGAGAGTTATGCCCACAATAGTGCTCTAGATGACAGTTTAGCCACCTGATGTCAATGGTGTGCAGAGAGGTAAGCCACACGTGTGCCTTAGATGACAGATTACCAACCTGACTTCAATGGTGTGCAGAGAGTTAAGCCCACAATAGTGCTCTAGATGACAGTTTAGCAACCTGACTTCAATGGTGTGCAGACAGGTAAGACCCAATAGTGCTCTAGATGACAGTTTAGCAACCTGACTTCGATGGTGTACAGAGAGTTAAGCCCACATTAGTGCTCTAGATACCAGTTTAGCAACCTGACTTCGATGGTGTGCAGAGAGTTAAGCCCACAATAGTGCTCTAGATAACAGTTTAACAACCTGACTTCAATGGTGTGCAGAGAGTTAAGCCCATAATAGTGCTATAGATGACAGTTTAGCCACCTGACTTCAATGGTGGGCAGAGAGATAAGACCACACTAGTGTTGTAGATGACAGTTTAGCCACCTGACTTCAATGGTGTGCAGAGAGATAAGACCACACTAGTGTTGTAGATGACAGTTTAGCCACCTGTCTTCAATGGTGTGCGGAGAGTTAAGCCCACACTAGTGTTGTAGATGACAGTTTAGCCACCTGACTTCAATGGTGTGCGGAGAGTTAAGCCCACACTAGTGTTGTAGATGACAGTTTAGCCACCTGACTTCAATGGTGTGCGGAGAGTTAAGCCAACAATAGTGTTGTAGATGGCAGCTTAGTAACCAGAGAGAGAGAGAGAAAGACGAGAGAAGAGAGGAGAGAGAGAGAGAGAGGAGATTTTGCCTAAGTATTGCCTAAGGCCAGTAAGGGCTAACACGTCAAGGCTTCAGTTGAGTTGCTTTCTTTCGGGATACTGTGTCAAGTAAATTGTAAATCACATTAGAAATCAGCGCTCACTAAAGTATTCGGTCAGTTATTTTATTTGAGAATATAAATATCCACTCGCTCGAGCAAGTGACCACCATGAGTTAACCCCGGCGTGTATCCCTCACGACCTAACATATATGCTTTGGATTCGAAATGAGTCGAATGTGATAAAAACAATGTGTTTTATTATGTGTACTTAATGTCTAATGGTAGTGAATGTTTCCATTGTGCATGCACTTGTAATGTCTAATGGTAGTGAATGTTTCCATTGTGCATGCCCTTGTAATGTATAATGGTAGTGAATGTTTCCATTGTGCATGCCCTTGTACTTAATGTCTAATGGTAGTGAATGTTTCCATTGTGCATGCCCTTGTACTTAATGTCTAATGGTAGTGAATGTTTCCATTGTGCATGCCCTTGTACTTAATGTATAATGGTAGTGAATGTTTCCATTGTGCATGCCCTTGTACTTAATGTCTAATGGTAGTGAATGTTTCCATTGTGCATGCCCTTGTACTTAATGTATAATGGTAGTGAATGTTTCCATTGTGCATGCCCTTGTAATGTATAATGGTAGTGAATGTTTCCATTGTGCATGCCCTTGTAATGTCTAATGGTAGTGAATGTTTCCATTGTGCATGCCCTTGTACTTAATGTCTAATGGTAGTGAATGTTTCCATTGTGCATGCCCTTGTAATGTATAATGGTAGTGAATGTTTCCATTGTGCATGCCCTTGTACTTAATGTCTAATGGTAGTGAATGTTTCCATTGTGCATGCCCTTGTAATGTATAATGGTAGTGAATGTTTCCATTGTGCATGCCCTTGTACTTAATGTCTAATGGTAGTGAATGTTTCCATTGTGCATGCCCTTGTACTTAATGTCTAATGGTAGTGAATGTTTCCATTGTGCATGCCCTTGTAATGTATAATGGTAGTGAATGTTTCCATTGTGCATGCCCTTGTAATGTCTAATGGTAGTGAATGTTTCCATTGTGCATGCCCTTGTAATGTCTAATGGTAGTGAATGTTTCCATTGTGCATGCCCTTGTAATGTCTAATGGTAGTGAATGTTTCCATTGTGCATGCCCTTGTAATGTATAATGGTAGTGAATGTTTCCATTGTGCAAGCCCTTGTAATGTATAATGGTAGTGAATGTTTCCATTGTGCATGCCCTTGTAATGTCTAATGGTAGTGAATGTTTCCATTGTGCATGCCCTTTAATGTCTAATGGTAGTGAATGTTTCCATTGTGCATGCCCTTGTAATGTCTAATGGTAGTGAATGTTTCCATTGTGCATGCCCTTGTAATGTCTAATGGTAGTGAATGTTTCCATTGTGCATGCCCTTGTAATGTCTAATGGTAGTGAATGTTTCCATTGTGCATGCCCTTGTAATGTATAATGGTAGTGAATGTTTCCATTGTGCATGCCCTTGTAATGTATAATGGTAGTGAATGTTTCCATTGTGCATGCTCTTGTATTATGTCTAATGGTAGTGAATGTTTCCATTGTGCATGCCCTTGTAATGTCTAATGGTAGATAATGTTTCCATTGTGCATGCCCATGTATTGTCTAATGGTAGTGAATGTTTCCATTGTGCATGCCCTTGTAATGTAAAATGGTAATGAATGTTTCCATTGTGCATGCCCTTGTAATGTCTAATGCCAGTGAATGTTTCCATTGTGCATGCCCTTGTAATGTCTAATGGTAGTGAATGTTTCCATTGTGCATGCCCTTGTAATGTATAATGGTAGTGAATGTTTCCATTGTGCATGCCCTTGTAATGTCTAATGGTAGTGAATGTTTCCATTGTGCATGCCCTTGTAATGTCTAATGGTAGTGAATATTTCCATTGTGCATGCCCTTGTAATGTTTAATAGTAGTGAATGTTTCCATTGTGCATGCCCTTGTAATGTCTAATGTTAGAGAATGTTTCCATTGTGCATGCTCTTGTAATGTCTAATGTTAGAGAATGTTTCTATTGTGCATGCCCTTGTACTTAATGTCTAATGGTAGTGAATGTTTCCATTGTGCATGCCCTTGTACTTAATGTATAATGGTAGAGAATGTTTCCATTGTGCATGCCCTTGTACTTAATGTCTAATGGTAGTGAATGTTTCCATTGTGCATGCCCTTGTACTTAATGTATAATGGTAGTGAATGTTTCCATTGTGCATGCCCTTGTAATGTATAATGCTAGTGAATGTTTCCATTGTGCATGCCCTTGTAATGTATAATGCTAGTGAATGTTTCCATTGTGCATGCCCTTGTAATGTATAACGCTAGTGAATGTTTCCATTGTGCATGCCCTTGTAATGTATAATGGTAGTGAATGTTTCCATTGTGCATGCCCTTGTAATGTATAATGGTAGTGAATGTTTCCATTGTGCATGCCCTTCTAATGTCTAATAGTAGTGAATGTTTCCATTGTGCATGCCATTGTACTTAATGTCTAATGGTAGTGAATGTTTCCATTGTGCATGCCCTTGTAATGTATAATGGTAGAGAATGTTTCCATTGTGCATGCCCTTGTACTTAATGTCTAATGGTAGTGAATGTTTCCATTGTGCATGCCCTTGTAATGTATAATGGTAGTGAATGTTTCCATTGTGCAAGCCCTTGTAATGTATAATGGTAGTAAATGTTTCCATTGTGCAAGCCCTTATAATGTCTAATAGTAGTGAATGTTTCCATTGTGCATGCCCTTGTAATGTCTAATGCTAGTGAATGTTTCCATTGTGCAAGACCTTGTAATGTCTAATGCTAGTGAATGTTTCCATTGTGCATGCCCTTGTACTTAATGTCTAATGGTAGAGAATGTTTCCATTGTGCATGCCCTTGTAATGTATAATGGTAGTGAATGTTTCCATTGTGCATGCCCTTGTAATGTATAATGGTAGAGAATGTTTCCATTGTGCATGCCCTTGTAATGTATAATGGTAGTGAATGTTTCCATTGTGCATGCCCTTGTAATGTATAATGGTAGAGAATGTTTCCATTGTGCATGCCCTTGTAATGTATAATGGTAGTGAATGTTTCCATTGTGCATGCCCTTGTAATGTATAATGGTAGTGAATGTTTCCATTGTGCATGCCCTTGTAATGTATAATGGTAGTGAATGTTTCCATTGTGCAAGCCCTTGTAATGTACAATGGTAGTGAATGTTTCCATTGTGCAAGCCCTTGTAATGTATAATGGTAGTGAATGTTTCCATTGTGCATGCCCTTGTAATGTATAATGGTAGTGAATGTTTCCATTGTGCATGCCCTTGTACTTAATGTCTAATGGTAGTGAATGTTTCCATTGTGCATGCCCTTGTAATGTCTAATGGTAGTGAATGTTTCCATTGTGCCTGCCCTTGTAATGTATAATGGTAGAGAATGTTTCCATTGTGCATGCCCTTGTACTGTATAATGATAGTGAATGTTTCCATTGTGCATGCCCTTGTAATGTATAATGGTAGTGAATGTTTCCATTGTGCATGCCCTTGTAATGTATAATGGTAGTGAATGTTTCCATTGTGCATACCCTTGTACTTAATGTCTAATGGTAGTGAATGTTTCCAGTGTGCGTGCCCTTGTAATGTCTAATGGTAGTGAATGTTTCCATTGTGCATGCCCTTGTACTTAATGTCTAATGGTAGAGAATGTTTCCATTGTGCATGCCCTTGTACTTAATGTATAATGGTAGAGAATGTTTCCATTGTGCATGCCCTTGTAATGTCTAATGGTAGTGAATGTTTCCATTGTGCATGCCCTTGTAATGTCTAATGGTAGTGAATGTTTCCATTGTGCATGCCCTTGTAATGTCTAATGGTAGTGAATGTTTCCATTGTGCATGCCCTTGTAATGTATAATGGTAGTGAATGTTTCCATTGTGCAAGCCCTTGTAATGTATAATGGTAGTAAATGTTTCCATTGTGCATGCCCTTGTACTTAATGTCTAATGGTAGTGAATGTTTCCATTGTGCATGCCCTTGTAATGTCTAATAGTAGAGAATGTTTCCATTGTGCATGCCCTTGTAATGTCTAATGGTAGTGAATGTTTCCATTGTGCATGCCCTTGTAATGTCTAATGGTAGTGAATGTTTCCATTGTGCATGCCCTTGTAATGTCTAATGGTAGTGAATGTTTCCATTGTGCATGCCCTTGTAATGTATAATGGTAGTGAATGTTTCCATTGTGCAAGCCCTTGTAATGTCTAATGGTAGTGAATGTTTCCATTGTGCATGCCCTTGTAATGTCTAATGGTAGATAATGTTTCCATTGTGCATGCCCATGTATTGTCTAATGGTAGTGAATGTTTCCATTGTGCATGCCCTTGTAATGTAAAATGGTAATGAATGTTTCCATTGTGCATGCCCTTGTAATGTCTAATGCCAGTGAATGTTTCCATTGTGCATGCCCTTGTAATGTCTAATGGTAGAGAATGTTTCCATTGTGCATGCCCTTGTAATGTATAATGGTAGTGAATGTTTCCATTGTGCATGCCCTTGTAATGTATAATGGTAGTGAATGTTTCCATTGTGCATGCCCTTGTAATGTCTAATGTTAGTGAATGTTTCCATTGTGCATGCCCTTGTAATGTCTAATAGTAGTGAATGTTTCCATTGTGCATGCCCTTGTAATGTATAATGGTAGTGAATGTTTCCATTGTGCATGCCCTTGTAATGTCTAATGGTAATGAATGTTTCCATTGTGCATGCCCTTGTAATGTCTAATGGTAGTGAATATTTCCATTGTGCATGCCCTTGTAATGTTTAATGGTAGTGAATGTTTCCATTGTGCATGCCCTTGTAATGTCTAATGTTAGTGAATGTTTCCATTGTGCATGCCCTTGTAATGTCTAATGTTAGAGAATGTTTCTATTGTGCATGCCCTTGTACTTAATGTCTAATGGTAGTGAATGTTTCCATTGTGCATGCCCTTGTACTTAATGTCTAATGGTAGAGAATGTTTCCATTGTGCATGCCCTTGTACTTAATGTATAATGGTAGTGAATGTTTCCATTGTGCATGCCCTTGTAATGTATAATGCTAGTGAATGTTTCCATTGTGCATGCCCTTGTAATGTATAATGGTAGTGAATGTTTCCATTGTGCATGCCCTTGTAATGTATAATGGTAGTGAATGTTTCCATTGTGCATGCCCTTGTAATGTATAATGGTAGTGAATGTTTCCATTGTGCATGCCCTTGTAATGTCTAATGGTAGTGAATGTTTCCATTGTGCATGCCCTTGTAATGTCTAATGGTAGTGAATGTTTCCATTGTGCATGCCCTTGTAATGTATAATGGTAGTGAATGTTTCCATTGTGCATGCCCTTGTAATGTTAATGGTAGTGAATGTTTCCATTGTGCATGCCCTTGTAATGTATAATGGTAGTGAATGTTTCCATTGTGCATGCCCTTGTAATGTATAATGGTAGTGAATGTTTCCATTGTGCATGCCCTTGTATAATGTCTAATGGTAGTGAATGTTTCCATTGTGCATGCCCTTGTACTTAATGTCTAATGGTAGTGAATGTTTCCATTGTGCATGCCCTTGTAATGTCTAATGGTAGTGAATGTTTCCATTGTGCATGCCCTTGTAATGTATAATGGTAGTGAATGTTTCCATTGTGCATGCCCTTGTAATGTATAATGGTAGTGAATGTTTCCATTGTGCATGCCCTTGTAATGTATAATGGTAGTGAATGTTTCCATTGTGCATGCCCTTGTAATGTCTAATGGTAGTGAATGTTTCCATTGTGCATGCCCTTGTACTTAATGTCTAATGGTAGTGAATGTTTCCATTGTGCATGCCCTTGTAATGTCTAATGGTAGTGAATGTTTCCATTGTGCATGCCCTTGTACTTAATGTCTAATGGTAGTGAATGTTTCCATTGTGCATGCCCTTGTAATGTATAATGGTAGTGAATGTTTCCATTGTGCATGCCCTTGTAATGTATAATGGTAGTGAATGTTTCCATTGTGCATGCCCTTGTAATGTCTAATGGTAGTGAATGTTTCCATTGTGCATGCCCTTGTAATGTTAATGGTAGTGAATGTTTCCATTGTGCATGCCCTTGTAATGTATAATGGTAGTGAATGTTTCCATTGTGCATGCCCTTGTAATGTCTAATGGTAGTGAATGTTTCCATTGTGCATGCCCTTGTACTTAATGTCTAATGGTAGTGAATGTTTCCATTGTGCATGCCCTTGTAATGTCTAATGGTAGTGAATGTTTCCATTGTGCATGCCCTTGTACTTAATGTCTAATGGTAGTGAATGTTTCCATTGTGCATGCCCTTGTAATGTCTAATGGTAGTGAATGTTTCCATTGTGCATGCCCTTGTACTTAATGTCTAATGGTAGTGAATGTTTCCATTGTGCATGCCCTTGTAATGTATAATGGTAGTGAATGTTTCCATTGTGCATGCCCTTGTAATGTATAATGGTAGTGAATGTTTCCATTGTGCATGCCCTTGTAATGTCTAATGGTAGTGAATGTTTCCATTGTGCATGCCCTTGTACTTAATGTCTAATGGTAGTGAATGTTTCCATTGTGCATGCCCTTGTAATGTCTAATGGTAGTGAATGTTTCCATTGTGCATGCCCTTGTACTTAATGTATAATGGTAGTGAATGTTTCCATTGTGCATGCCCTTGTAATGTCTAATGGTAGTGAATGTTTCCATTGTGCATGCCCTTGTAATGTCTAATGGTAGTGAATGTTTCCATTGTGCATGCCCTTGTAATGTATAATGGTAGTGAATGTTTCCATTGTGCATGCCCTTGTAATGTCTAATGGTAGTGAATGTTTCCATTGTGCATGCCCTTGTACTTAATGTCTAATGGTAGTGAATGTTTCCATTGTGCATGCCCTTGTAATGTCTAATGGTAGTGAATGTTTCCATTGTGCATGCCCTTGTACTTAATGTATAATGGTAGTGAATGTTTCCATTGTGCATGCCCTTGTAATGTCTAATGGTAGTGAATGTTTCCATTGTGCATGCCCTTGTAATGTCTAATGGTAGTGAATGTTTCCATTGTGCATGCCCTTGTACTTAATGTCTAATGGTAGTGAATGTTTCCATTGTGCATGCCCTTGTAATGTCTAATGGTAGTGAATGTTTCCATTGTGCATGCCCTTGTACTTAATGTCTAATGGTAGTGAATGTTTCCATTGTGCATGCCCTTGTACTTAATGTCTAATGGTAGTGAATGTTTCCATTGTGCATGCCCTTGTACTTAATGTATAATGGTAGTGAATGTTTCCATTGTGCATGCCCTTGTAATGTCTAATGGTAGTGAATGTTTCCATTGTGCATGCCCTTGTAATGTCTAATGGTAGTGAATGTTTCCATTGTGCATGCCCTTGTAATGTATAATGGTAGTGAATGTTTCCATTGTGCATGCCCTTGTAATGTCTAATGGTAGTGAATGTTTCCATTGTGCATGCCCTTGTAATGTATAATGGTAGTGAATGTTTCCATTGTGCATGCCCTTGTAATGTATAATGGTAGTGAATGTTTCCATTGTGCATGCCCTTGTAATGTATAATGGTAGTGAATGTTTCCATTGTGCATGCCCTTGTAATGTCTAATGGTAGTGAATGTTTCCATTGTGCATGCCCTTGTAATGTAATGGTAGTGAATGTTTCCATTGTGCATGCCCTTGTAATGTCTAATGGTAGTGAATGTTTCCATTGTGCATGCCCTTGTATTAATGTCTAATGGTAGTGAATGTTTCCATTGTGCATGCCCTTGTACTTAATGTCTAATGGTAGTGAATGTTTCCATTGTGCATGCCCTTGTAATGTATAATGGTAGTGAATGTTTCCATTGTGCATGCCCTTGTAATGTCTAATGGTAGTGAATGTTTCCATTGTGCATGCCCTTGTAATGTATAATGGTAGTGAATGTTTCCATTGTGCATGCCCTTGTAATGTCTAATGTAGTGAATGTTTCCATTGTGCATGCCCTTGTAATGTCTAATGGTAGTGAATGTTTCCATTGTGCATGCCCTTGTAATGTCTAATGGTAGTGAATGTTTCCATTGTGCATGCCCTTGTAATGTAATGGTAGTGAATGTTTCCATTGTGCATGCCCTTGTAATGTATAATGGTAGTGAATGTTTCCATTGTGCATGCCCTTGTAATGTCTAATGGTAGTGAATGTTTCCATTGTGCATGCCCTTGTAATGTATAATGGTAGTGAATGTTTCCATTGTGCATGCCCTTGTAATGTATAATGGTAGTGAATGTTTCCATTGTGCATGCCCTTGTAATGTCTAATGGTAGTGAATGTTTCCATTGTGCATGCCCTTGTAATGTCTAATGGTAGTGAATGTTTCCATTGTGCATGCCCTTGTAATGTCTAATGGTAGTGAATGTTTCCATTGTGCATGCCCTTGTACTATGTATAATGGTAGTGAATGTTTCCATTGTGCATGCCCTTGTAATGTCTAATGGTAGTGAATGTTTCCATTGTGCATGCCCTTGTAATGTCTAATGGTAGTGAATGTTTCCATTGTGCATGCCCTTGTAATGTCTAATGGTAGTGAATGTTTCCATTGTGCATGCCCTTGTAAATGTCTAATGGTAGTGAATGTTTCCATTGTGCATGCCCTTGTAATGTCTAATGGTAGTGAATGTTTCCATTGTGCATGCCCTTGTACTTAATGTCTAATGGTAGTGAATGTTTCCATTGTGCATGCCCTTGTATTAATGTCTAATGGTAGTGAATGTTTCCATTGTGCATGCCCTTGTACTTAATGTCTAATGGTAGTGAATGTTTCCATTGTGCATGCCCTTGTAATGTATAATGGTAGTGAATGTTTCCATTGTGCATGCCCTTGTAATGTCTAATGGTAGTGAATGTTTCCATTGTGCATGCCCTTG
>JABXNX010000206.1:20314-45575 GCA_014843695.1 Archivesica marissinica | reverse complement strand
GCTACCCATAGAACTCCCCGGATAGAAAAATATTGTAGTTATTGTAGGCGTAATGGCCACGGACGAACAGAGTGTTGGGCAGATCCCAATTCACCTAGGTACAGGGGTACTAGAAACCTAGCAAACGGACACCAAGTGTCAAACACTACTCATAGTTCAGCCTTTATAACCAATGAGCCAGTGAACTCATGTGAAAATACCGAGATGGTAAATCCATTACTTGCCAAATATACAGGTCAAGCACGCATAAATAATAACACCGCACAAGTGACGTATTTGAGAGATTCAGGTGCGACAATTAGTTTATTGTCGGCTACTGATCAGACCGCTGATCATTTAGAATACACAGGTGAACGGGTAACAATCCGCGGTGTCAATTATATCCCTGGTAATTATCCGATAGCAAAGATTAGCGTCGATTGTCCAATATACCAAGGAACATTGAAGGTGGCTGTATTAAAACACAGATGCACCGCGGGGGTGGATCTTATAATAGGTAACGACTGTGAAACTGCCCCTGTCACTGATTTGATTACCTGTGGCGTGGTTACACGCTCAAATAAGAAAATTATCCCGTTTGATGAAATTGTCACGTCCAACCCAGACTCAGAAAACACGACCGATACAAATCACAATGTCTTACCTTTTCGGAATACAATTGAGATCAATTCCCCCTCTGAGAAAGCCAGTACAGTTAAACCCCAAAATATTCCCTCTATTGACGATTTGAGTCCTGATAAATTATTGCAAGAACAGAATAATGACCCGACCTTAGCACCCCTCTGGGAAATGGCTCAAGAAGGAACACCTATTCGGCAAGGATATTACATCCAGCTCGAACCCCGACTACTTATGAGGAGAGAACAACCTCAAGACACGTCCAAAGTTCGACCCTGGAAAATATATGATCAGGTGGTAGTTCCACGGGGATTCCGTGATCATATAACGGGACTCGCCCATGACAGTTTAAGTACGGGACACCAGGGACCTAGTAAGACCCTGAAGCGCATTAAGCGCCGCTTCTTTTGGCCGGGAATCCGCGCAGATGTTAAACGATTCTGCCATAGCTGTGGGCCGTGCCAGAGAGCGGGTAAGGGACAGAAAGCCACTGTAGCCCCATTGAAACCCCTGCCCATTATATCCCAACCATTCAAATTTATATCCGCTGATTTCGTTGGACCCATGAAGAAAACTATAAATGGGAACCAGTATATCTTGAATTTTATTGATCATGCCACTAAATATACGGAATCTTTCCCATGCGCCGCAGCGACAGCTGTTAATGCACAAAAAGCCCTGATCGAGATAATATCTCGACATGGAAAACCCCAGACCCTGTTGACTGACCGAGGAAGCGCTTTCATAGCTGAAACATTCACACGCTTCCTAGCCGAGCACGATATACGTCACTTAACTAGCACGAGTTACAGGCCTCAAACCAACGGATCAATAGAGAAATATAATGGTACATTGAAAACCATGCTTAGAATCCTTGGGGAGAACTCTTTATCGTCTTGGGATGAGATGCTACCCTGGCTATTATTTGCATATAGAAGTGCAGAGCACTCTAGCACAGGATATTCTCCCTTCTACCTTCTATATGGGCGCGAACCTAGAGATAATCTAGATTCCACTTATGATCTCTGGGCTAGAAATGAGCGGGATGAAGGGATCCCCATAAATAACTATGTACAAGAATTATGTCATAGATTAGCTGAAGCGTTACGTGACGCCAGCGAGAATGCACAACAGGCCGCAGATGGTCGTAAAACAAAGTATGACAGAAGTAAGAAAGCGAAAATGCGTGTATTCCAGCGTGGTGAATTAGTGTTAGTACGATTACCGTTAAAAGGTAATAAGCTGAAAAATGCCCTCCAGGGACCGTATCCGGTACACGAAAAGGTAGCGTCGCATACCTATATTATATACATGCCTGATAAGAGAGTAAAATACCGTGTTATGCATGTAAACCAGTTGAAGCCCTGGACAGGTAGGGAGGAGGGTGCAGCTCTAGCTGATAGTAGTCCGGTGTATGAGTCCCAAGACCCTACCCTATTAGATTACCAAGCCCCTACGGACATTGAGAAAGAATTCGATCCTTGCAGTCCTCTTGAATCTGTACCTAAGAAAACCTGGCCGGATATCAGTCATTTAAACCCAGACCACAGGGACGATATTAGTCAGTTATTTGACCGTTACCCCCGTTTATTCTCTGGACAACTGGGACGTTTCCACGATGTTACCCATGATATTGATGTGCAAGGTGCTTCACCCGTAGTCCAGCCTTACTACCGCATGTCTCCAGAAAAGAAACAAATATTAAAAACTGAGCTAGATCAAATGTTGGAGTTAGGAATTATCCGCCCTAGCAGAAGCCAGTGGGCCTCTCCCATAATATTGGTACGCAAATCAGACTCAGAATGGCGACCATGTATTGATTATCGGAAAATTAATGACCTGACTCGAGGAGAAGCCTTCCCCATCCCGAGATTAGACGATCTCATTGATCAGGTCGCAGGTTCGAGTCTGATATCAATTTTAGATCTTAATAAAGGTTACTGGCAGATTCCGCTAACCCCTCGAGCTAGTGAAATTGCAGCGTTCATAACCCCCTGGGGCTTGTTTGAACCATTAACTCTCCCATTTGGTTTAAAAAACGGTGGAGTTACCTTCCAGAGGGCCATAAACGAGATAATCGCTCAATCCCCGACAGAACCCATCCGTGATAGATTTGCCGACGCATATCTGGATGATATTGCTGTTCGATCCAATTTATGGTCACAGCACATAAATCACTTGGATTGGACATTTCATAGACTAGAGGATAGTGGTGTTACTTTGAATCCGAAGAAGTGTAAAATTGGGTCTGGAACAGTCAAGTACTTGGGACATGAATTAGGGTCGGGAAAAATCAAACCAATTTCCAGCAAGGTTGAGTGTATTAGTAATATCTCTCCCCCACAGACCAAGAAACAATTACGAGGATATCTGGGATCAGTAGGATTTTACAGGAAATTCATTCCCCAGTTCGCTGAGATCGCCGCTCCCCTGACTGACTTATTAAAGGGCAAGCGATCAGGGAACATCATAACTCAGTGGAGCGATAAACATCAACTTGCTTTCGAATCCTTAAAGAAAGCTTTAACCAATAAACCCATACTGAAGGCCCCTGACTTTAACCAAGAGTTCGAACTCTATACTGATGCTTCCGATTTGGGAATTTCGGCTGTACTGACTCAGACCGTTGACCAAGTACCACACCCAGTAGCATTTTATTCCCGAAAACTTATTCCACGAGAGAAAAACTACTCTACAATAGAGAAGGAATTATTAGCTATAGTGGCCGGTATCGAACATTTTCGCATATATGTAAGCACAAGCAAAACAATAATTAATTCAGATCATAATCCCCTTGTATGGTTAAGTAGGTCGAAAACGTCCAATCAACGCCTCTTAAGATGGGCACTGTGTCTCTCAGAATTTAATCTGACCATTAAACATATCAAAGGGACTCAAAATGTTCTAGCAGACTTTCTCAGTAGAGTTCAATGACTGTGATGTTTGACTTAGTAAATGTACTTGGTATTATTTCAGTTGTTCAGTAAATAGTTATTGCCTCTATGATTAGAATGTTGGTACCTAGCGAAAGAAATGCTATTTTAGGACATATGATGTATTGATATTATGATTGTTTTCTACTGTATATTCAAAGGAATGAAGATTTGTAAATCGGCCGATAGCGGGCGATGTCAAACTTCTCCCCGGGTAGGGAGGATTGTGCAAAACCCCAATTTGCACGAAATGTTTATTATTGTTATATATAAATAGTAATGTATTATATAAATACATTAAACTGTTTCTATATATGGCCAAATGTTTACCATGTAATATATATATATTTGTATTATGCATAATCGTCTGCTATTATTTTCGCGCCTAAAATTATCAATCTCGCTTCGCGCGGGAAATGACTTAAGATGTTAGGCCTAATCTCAGTTTATCAAGGCCGTGGTTGCAGGTGTCCAGTTATGTAATACAAAGGCACCGAACTGGTTTGATGGTGTAATATTAGATAACAGGCCGTGGTTGCAGGTGTCCAGTTATGTAATACAAAGGCACCGAACTGGTTTGATGGTGTAATATTAGATAACATAACAGATGTTTAGGAATAACAGATGTTTTAGGAATTGTTATATCATATATACACTGATTCAATCATGTATATAAGAAATGGATTTTATTAACATAAATCAGACACACTAGAGCCTAACTCCAGGAGCGAGAAAGGTCGTGATCTCAATCTAGTATATAGAACATATAAACTGTATTTATGATACTTAGATATTATGGACATTATAAGAAATATAACTTATAAAGATTTGTCGAATAATTAAATTGTTCAGCCATAGAAGAAACATAGAGTTTCGGCGAACCATATAGAAGGTGATTAAAAGTTAATCTAATCAGAAACAGTGATTAGATTATAGTGATATTGAGTAATGACGGATTAGAAAGATTGGATGTTAAATATACTGTGTAAGCGCATAGTCGGCTCACACAAATGGATTGTTAAATAAGCTTTTAATGATACGATGTATATATATATAGATCACTGATTATATATATATGGATATTTCTGATGCCAATTTAAACAAGATATTATATAGAAGAAATGTAATACTGTGTTGAGTTATCATTAATACATATAATAACGAAGAAACCCCCTAGACAACTCCAGCGAGTCTACAATAGGATAGACCCTGGTAAGAGCCGTAGCAACCGAGACATATTATTACGAGAAGAAAAAGGAGAGTTTGCGACACAGGCTGCACTATAAACAAATCATAGCTATATATAGCTCTATATAT
The DNA here is from genome assembly GCA_014843695.1 of Archivesica marissinica. Taxonomy (NCBI): domain Eukaryota; kingdom Metazoa; phylum Mollusca; class Bivalvia; order Venerida; family Vesicomyidae; genus Archivesica; species Archivesica marissinica. The sequence continues at coordinate 40,707 of JABXNX010000206.1, read as the reverse complement.
ATATGTTCTACAGACGGATCTGTAGTCCAGTGTTAACACGTTGGATCGGTAATCCAGGGATCGCAGGTTCGATCCCCCGTCTGACTCTAATAAAATTAACAGTCTTTCAGATGGGACGTTATACCGAGGTCTCGTGTCGGTGCTTTACACCGTGCACGTAAAAGAACCAGAGGAGACTCTGGAATGGATCTCTGTCTGTATCATGCACTATCCTCCAAAATCTAAAATGACTAATATCTTCATGAGGCGTCGCTCATATGGGCAACCGGTAGCGACGATAAATAAACGTAAATCACACACATATATGTTCTGTTTCAGAGACGGGCGTGTGCAGCGGATGTTCATTGGAACGGTTCCGATCGGAGCAGTGTACGACAGAGGCGTGTGTGTTTTGCGTTTATTTATCATCGCTACCAGTTGCCCATATGAGCGACGCCTCCAGAAGAGATTAGTCATTTTAGATGTGTGGAGGATAAATTGCAATGATACCGTGGATCTGGCTCGGTTCGAATACGCAACACCTGGGTTATCGGCGAGAGCGCTATGTCTCTGCTACTACACGGTAACGATTGCACACGGTGGTTGTGTAATAAACACATTAATAGCATAATGTATGACTACGGATGGTATATAGTGCCGTCACGCAAATGCATTTGCCAAAACCGCAATATGTGCATCGTCCATTCAACGCTGGCGGAACACGTAAATGGTGCATCCGGGATGCGCGTGTGCCAACAAACACGTAATATATGTAAATACGTCATACAATTAATTTTAATAATCTCGTACAATTGGCTAGACAGTTTATGCTTAAACTTATATAATAACGATTCACTTATCAATTCGTATTGCTTGTTTTTCAGTTGGACGCTTCATCACATTTAATAAAATAAACTAATGATGCACCATATAAGCGCGCTTGTTTTGCATGTCTTAGTGTGCACCTATTTGTGCCAGACGGCTGATGCGTATTGGAAACCAATAGTATTGCCTCATGTAAGGGCGCTAGCCTCCATGCATATGGCTGCGGATTACATTGGAGGGCATTATATAAGCACGGGTTCAGCTTTTGAGTGGATACCTGTAAGTAGTTTATTTTGCCTGATAAAGACATGTTGTAGTTTAAATGTTTGTAAACGTAGAACACACTAGAGTTTACTGGGAGATATACCCCGACAAAAATTGAAAAGAGCCCATCTAAATGTTTATGAATAAATATTTTATAATTTTTATTATTATTTCAGAACAGTCCAGACTGGGACTACTACAGAGTGACGTTTCGAGCCGGGTTTAGCGATGGAATTGTAAGTTTCATACGACTATTTTTAGCACTAGTTAACCCTTTCCCTCATAGAATCACCTCTTGACGCCATTACCAATACGACATACATTAACCCTTTCCCTCACAGAAGCACCTCTTGACGCCATTACCAATACGACATACATTAACCCTTTCCCTCATAGAAACACCTCTTGACGCCATTACCAATACGACATACATTAACCATTTCCCTCACAGAAGCACCTCTTGACGCCATTACCAATACGACATACATTAACCCTTTCCCTCACAGAAGCACCCCTTGACGCCATTACCAATACGACATACATTGACAATGTAGTAGCCAAGCCAATGTTCATAATAAAGGCCAGACTCTCATGTAGTCCTAGTAATATCTATGGAGGTGGGATAGATATGGCGACTACTTATCCACTACACGATAGCCAAATGACTGTCGTTTGTATGGAGATATAATAGTATATTAACCTAAATCTCTATGTAGTCCCAGTAATATCTATGGAGGTGGGATAGATATGGCGACTACTTATCCACTGCATGATAGCTAAATGACTGACGTTTGTATGGAGATATAATAGTATATTAACCTAAATCTCTATGTAGTCCCAGTAATATCTATGGAGGTGGGATAGATATGGCGATTACGTATCCACTGCATGATAGCTATAAATGGCTGTCGTTTGTATGGAGATATAATAGTATATTAACCTAAATCTCTATGTAGTCCCAGTAATATCTATGGAGGTGGGATAGATATGGCGATTACGTATCCACTGCATGATAGCTATAAATGGCGGTCGTTTGTATGGAGATATAATAGTATATTAACCTAAATCTCTATGAAGGAAAGGGTTAATAGAAACGGAACAGGACATAAGCTTATTCAGAAATGGACTGCACAAACAAGATGGCTGTAGGACCCTCAAATGTGAAATTGTCACAAATGTGAAAATGAAAAACAAATGGTCACATATGCGCATGCCATTTCTTTGCTGTATTTTGCATCTAATATTGCGTGTTTAATTAAGTAGTTTAAATAATCAGTTATTCAAGATGGCCTTTGTTTCATAAAGTTATGTTTATTCACTAAATATATGTAAGTAGTTGGAAGCCACAAAACGATTCAACACTTAGTTTGCGGTTGTGTGTGCCCAGTGTCGTTGCCCCTCGCCCCCATTGAAGAGTGTGACCCCGTTTCTTATCTATTGAATAATTGTTAAACTACATTCAGACAACGAATAAATCATAGAGTAACTCCAACACTCTGTATTTTAAAACCAATATATAACTATCAACCAATTCATAGTATGTATCTATATCTTAGTATATTTAATAACTCGTCAATGCATCTCACAACTCGTAAGTCGCTGTCTTAATCCGACAACAACTCGCTCGTCGTACTGATCGCTACCGTCGTAATACACGATATAACTAAAAACTCCACTCTGGAAAGGAATTAATATAAGTTGTTAAAACTTGTTTTCCAATCCAATACTTACATTATGTAATTTGTGTATATTATATATACGTATTTGTAAAATGTATACTTTAATAAATAAAGTTTAAACTAAGTAGTTGGATACAAATTTTAAACAAATCAAGCATTATGCGTGTGTTTTATGCTACTAATATATTTGAATATAGGAAATGCAGCCAAACACTATACACAACTATACAATTGTGTTTCTAAGAACTATGACATAAACAATTCGCAGGATCACAACTCAAAACGACTGTGTTTCTAACGTTACCTAAAATTACATCGGTTATTTAAACATATCGTATGTCTCATATAAATAATTCCTGGAAAATGTAGCCCAATATGTTCCTGGAAATGTTAGCCCAATATGTTCGTGGACATGTTAGCCCAATATGTTCCTGGAAATGTTAGCCCAATATGTTCCTGGCAATGATAGCCCAATATGTTCCTGGAAATGATAGCCCAATATGTTCCTGGAAATGATAGCCCAATATGTTCCTGGAAATGTTAGCCCAATATGTTCCTGGAAATGTTAGCCCAATATGTTACCAATTGAGAAAGTGGTGACTTGTCGTGAACACATAGACATATGTATTTGAAAGACGCTCTATAATCTGTATTATTGGTCGCTTATAACTGACGTCAGTATTTTATTACTATAAATTTATGAAACGCGCATATACTCCAAACAATGTCGTAAGCAGACAGCCAAGGATATCAGCCAACTTGCATTAAAGTTTAAACTTTATTTATTTTACAACGATTGCGAAGCAAGTTCTACCAACTTATATTAATCACTCTTGTTGGCGCGGATGAAAGCATATATGTGGTCATTCGTGTAGGAGGAAACCGGAGTACCCGGAGGAAACCCACCTGTCCGATCTGGCGACCACCGTACCATCTCACATACTTCCCTCTCCGAGGATCGAACCCGGGTTGCCGCTTGATTGGTTAGAAGCGAGCGCGCTAACCGCTGCGCTAATCGGACTTGCAGTAAACAACCAAATTTCAGATTCCCAATGTTACGTTCTTATATATTTAAACATTATTTATTTCAGTATTTGTACATGTAATCAAGAAATGAACATTTTACATATAATTAACAGCAGTAGACTGAAAGGGATTAGAACGAAAGAAAACTTATATAGTTCTTCTCCCTATCAATTGATTGATATACAATAGGCAGGAAAATAGTATATAATATAACAATGAAAATACGTGAAATCGATTCTAGGTATTTGCTAAAGAATTTCAGAACTTAATGTATATATTTGACATCTATTAAGTAACCACCTGTGTTAAGCAGCCACGTTCTGTGATTCCCTTAGCTGTCTGCTAAAGACAGATTTGACAGTAGATAACAGTTACGTACGTCTTTAACCTATTTGTATAAACCTAACCTAACCTAGCTCTTCTAGGTGATGGGCGACCATTACATAATGCGACCGTTGTCATACCGTCTTCTAGGTGATGGTCGACCATTACATAATGCGAACGTTGTCATACCGTCTTCTAGGTGATGGGCGACCATTACATAATGCGACCGTTGTCATACCGTCTTCTAGGTGATGGGCGACCATTACATAATGCGACCGTTGTCATACCGTCTTCTAGGTGATGGTCGACCAATACATAATGCGACTGTTGTCATACCGTCTTCTACGTGATGGGCCACCATTACATAATGCGACCGTTGTCATGCCGTCTTCTATCTATCTATCTTCCTTTAATGTCGAACCCCTCGCGGGGACGTAGACATGTTGCGCGTCAAAACCGCTAAGAAGTTAAAAGTATGAGTAGTTAAAAGTATAATTTAAAAAGGTATGAAAATAGGTTGTGGTAAAAGTTTAAAAGCAGCTATGCAGAACAACTAGGGACTGGCATGTTCAATATGGCAAACTGCCGTATTGAATTGCTCTATGGTAGGGAGATGGACAATGTCAGGAGGGAGGTGGTTCCAATGATAGATTGTTCTTGGAAAGAAGGAGAACTTGTAGTAGTCTGTAGTTGCTGTAATTAACCTATAGCTTAAGGAATGGCAATGGCGAGTAGGGCGGGAGAGGGGAACTAGGTAATTTTCAATGGGAATAGCAACAAGATCATTATGAATTTTATACATAAGGGATAACCTATTGTCAATACGCCGTTGATCTAGTCTGCTTAGATTTAGGGAATGTAGCATGTCTGTAACACTAGAGGTACGGTAGATGTCAGCCTTTATCCAACGGGCTGCTCTTCGCTGGACACCTTCAATTTGGTCTATCAATGTTTGGGTATGGGGCGACCAGATCTCGGAGCCATATTCAAGCTGGGGTCTCACTAATGTCTGGTAAGCCATGGTCTTAAGGGGTTCAGATTTGACCTGGAGGTTTCTACGTAGAAATCCTAATGTTTGGTTTGCTTTCTTTGTTGACCTTTTTATGTGGGTGTCCCACGACAGGTTATTTGAGATATCCACGCCAAGGTATTTGGCTGAGGTGACCGACTCAAGTAGGACTCCATGGAGTTTATATTTGCTGGGAATAGGATGTTTCCTTCTGGTGACGTGGATAACTTGACATTTGGAGGGGTTAAATTCCATGTCCCACTCCAACTCCCACTCTTCTAATCTCTTAAGATCATTTTGGAGTGTGACCGATTCATTTGCAGATGTCAGCGATAGATATACTGCAGTATCATCTGCAAAGATGCGGACTTTGGAACTAATGTTTTGTGGGAGGTCGTTTATGTAGGCTAGGAAAAGCAGGGGTCCAAGTACGGATCCCTGTGGGACTCCAGAGGACACCGGAATGGCCTCTGAACTAGTACCATTAAGGACAACTGACTGGAGTCTATTATCTAGAAAACTCTTAATCCACCTTAATGTTTGACCTCTGACTCCATATTCATGCATTTTTAGTAGTACTTTCTCGTGATTGACTTTATCGAAAGCCTTACTGAAGTCTAATAGGATTAGATCTACCTGATGCTTATTGTAGACAGAGGTAACCAAGTCATTGACTAGCATTACTAATTGGGTCATACATGACCGTTTTTCTCTAAAACCATGCTGCAAATGGTACAGAATACTGTGGTTAGTGAAGTGTTTTGCTATCGAGGAGGAAACTATATGTTCAAGTACCTTGCATAGAACACATGTCAGTGAGATAGGCCTATAGTTGGCGGGGTTTTACTTGTCCCCTTTTTTGTAAATGGGAGCAACATTTGCTGACTTCCACTGGGCAGGCAGTGATCCTTCGTTGAGGGATTTTTGGAATAAGACTTCAAGGATAGGTGAGAGTTCTTTAGACAGGGTTTTAAGTATGATTGGCTTAATTAGGTCAGGACCACTAGCCTTGTGGGGGTTCAGGTTATTGAGAAGTTTCTCTATGCAATTTGAGCTTACTGTGATCTCATTCATGTTTGGCGTGGATTGACCATTCAGGTTTCCATATGTGTCCTGAATTTTCATTTTACAAATGGAGGTAAGTTTTAGTGGGGATTTGGAGCTGAAGACAGACTGAAACTGTTTGTTCAGTGCTGTGGCTTTAGCAGCTTCTTCATGATGGAATTTGTTTTCATGCTTTAGGGGTGGCATTGAATGGGCGACCATTACATAATGCGACCGTTGTCATACCGTCTTCATATATTTCAGCACCACACGTGCCTAGCAGATGTTCTCTGGAAAATCCCTCCTGCACTACCTCACAGGTCTGTGTGGTATGTAAGTTGTTGGCGGTATTAAACATTCACTTCGTTCGTCTACACGAAACAGACACATGCGTTGACAGTATACCTACCGCAACACGGAAGTGACTGAAACACCATATTTAAATAGTAAATACATATACAAATGTAGGCAATTATACTACAAAGAAGAACAACAACAGTCCATTCGATATATACTAGAGGACATAGAAAACGCACACCTACATTATATACTAGAGGACATAGAAAACGCGCACCTACATTATATACTAGAGGATAAAGAAAACGCACACCTACATTATATACTAGAGGATAAAGAAAACGCACACCTACATTATATACTAGAGGACATAGAAAACGCACACCTACATTATATACTAGAGGACACAGAAAACGCACACCTACATTATATACTAGAGGACATAGAAAACGCACACCTACATTATATGATTATTATTACATGAAAATGAAATACGAAGGATTCCATCAAAGATATATCACATCGTTATTACAAAAAAAAAACCGACCAACTAAAAATATTCCAAAATGTTTAAAACTATGTATTTATACAGTTATTGTTTTTCATGTAAAAACACACTTATCCGAAGTGTGTGTTTTCTATGTCCTCTAATATAGATACCAATATTTCAAAATCAAATAAAAACAATCATTTGGTTTTATTGATAGTGTTTGTAAGCTCATTCAGTTTAATCTAAGTGTCTACTACCTGAAGTATATTAGAAGCTGGGTAGCTGGAATTCGATAAGCGAATTGGGTCTGGTAGTACATACAGTGGCTTGGGGCATGTTATTTACAGTCAACGCCCTTAACCACTCGGTCACGGAGGTCCCCACATGAAATTCAGGTTCTTCCATTTGGTATTCACTGCCTCATTATATTCAACATTTCAACTCACTCAATATCTTTAAAAACTCGATATTTAAGATGGAATAAGCCAACAGAAACATAGAAATCTGGTATATATATACATACATAATAGATGAGCTTCCACGTATTGCTGAATACTGTACTTAACATGTAGTGTTTCCTTAATTAATATGTTTTCTATGTCATTGTATATTATGTTGAGGGCCTTATTTGTAATAGCCATGTGTTATGTAAGCTCCCTCGTAAAATAAAGTCTTTATTATTATTGTTATTATTATTATTAAAGCCAAAATCAGTGTGTGTTTTAAGTATATTTATCGTCGCTACCGGTTGCCCATATGAGCGACGCCTCCTGAAGATATTAATCATTTTAGATTTTGGAGGATAGTGCAATGATACAGACAGAGACCCATTTCAGAGTCTCCTCTGGTTCTTTTACGTGCACGGTGTAAAGCACCGACACGAGACCTCGGTATAACGTCCCATCTGAAAGACTGTTAATTTTATTAGGGTCAGACGGGGGGTCGAACCTGCGATCCCTGGATTACCAGTCCAGCGTGTTACCACTGGACTACAGATCCGTCTGTGAGTCCCTAATGAAAGACAAGTGTCGTATACGTAATCACTAAGTGGGCGGTGTTTCTCGTATAAAAGATTGAGCGTATGTTCATATGCTCCGTATAGACCGATCTGTAGTCCAGTGGTTACCACGTTGGACTGGTAATATCGTTCAATTTGTCAATTAAAATCGAGAGGAAAGTGAAACCAGATCAGAATGTTGCTATAATAACACCACAGCAGTGCAGCTTTTAACTCAGTGCGTGTTAAGAGAAGTGGAAGTCGTGATAGCGCAGTGGTAGCGCGTTCGCTTCAGGTGCGAAAGGTCCGGAGTTCGAGCCCCGCTGGAGCCGTTACGATTGTGCCCTTAGGCAAGGTATTTAAATTCCACGTCGCAGCTTCTCTCTCCCTCGTGGCGATAAATTCCATCAGGAATGAGGTCTCGAGAGTGATTAATATAAGTTGAAAGAACTTGTTTCGCAATCGAGCTTAAATAAATTTGTATAAACTAATCTAATAGAAGTGGAATATGTCATGGAACTTCGTTTAAGACACAATGCTAATGAAATTCCATGACATCATTTTATTTTTACGCTTTTCATTCACACATTAGTAAAACAAATTAATGAATTGTCGTCTGCTACAATTATTTGAACTATTTATAACCATTATCTTACCCAGCATGCATGGAAACTGACCTCCATAATGCATAAGACATATGTGTCTCTTTATGGTGTAAGGAAATTAACCCAGATTATATTAACTTCAAAGATAATTATGTATCATGTAAATACAATTGAGTATTGAGTTGTCTCCCGTACACCATACACTTGAGTATTGAGTTGTCTCCCGTACATCATACAATTGAGTATTGAGTTGTCTCCCGTACATCATACAATTGAGTATTGAGTTGTCTCTCGTACATCATAAAATCGAGTATTGAGTTGTCTCCCGTACACGATACAGTTGAGTATTGAGTTGTCTCCCGTACACCATACAATTGAATATTGAGTTGTCTCCCGTACACCATACAATTGAGTTGTCTCCCGTACACCATACAGTTGAGCATTGATTTGTCTCCCGTACACCATACAGTTGAGTATTGAGTTGTCTCCCGTACACCATACAACTGAGTATTGAGTTGTCTCCCGTACACCATGCAACTGAGTATTGAGTTGTCTCCCGTACACCGTACAGTTGAGTATTGAGTTTTCTCCCGTACATCATACAATTGCATTTAATGTACGCTGACGCGATGATTGAGCTTATTTACCCTCGCCTCCGGCGAACCATGTGGGCAAGCGTTACGCTGACGTATTTCGATAATCCGTGTAAGTACGTTCTGTTTCAGAGACGGGCGTGTGCAGCATATGTTCATTGGAACGGTTTCGATCGGAGCAGTGTACGACAGAGGCTGTGTGTTTTACGTTTATTTATCACCGCTACCAGTTGCCCATATGAGCGACGCCTCCAGAAGAGATTAGTCATTTTAGATGTGTGGAGGATAAATTGCAATGATACCGTGGATCTGGCTCGGTTCGAATACGCAACACCTAGGTTATCGGCGAGAGCGCTATGTCTCTGCTACTACACGGTAACGATTGCACACGGTGGTTATGTAATAAACACATTAATAGCATAATGTATGACTACGGATGATATATAGTTGTAACGTGCCTTCACGCACATGCATTTGCTAAAACCGCAATATGTGCATCAACCATTCAACGCTGGCGGAACACGTAAATGTGTGCATCTGGGATGCGCGTGTGCCAACAATCACGTAATATATGTAAATACCTCATACAATTAATTTTAATAATCTCGTACAATTGGCTAGACAGTTTATGCTTAAACTTATATAATAACGATTCACTTATCAATTCGTATTGCTTGTTTTTCAGTTGGACGCTTCATCACATTTAATAAAATAAACTAATGATGCGCCATATAAGCGCGCTTGTTTTGCATGTCCTAGTGTGCACCTATTTGTGCCAGACGGCTGATGCACAGGATTGGCGACAAATAGGAGTTTATCATGAAAGGACGCTAGGCTCCATCAATACGGCTGCGGATTACATTGGAGGGCATTTTATAAGAGCGATTTCAGCTTTTGAGTGGATACGTGTAAGTATTTTATTTTGCCTGATAAAGACATGTTGTAGTTTATATGTTTGTAAACGTAAAACACACTAGAGTTTACTGGGAGATATACCCCGACAAAACACACTAGAGTTTACTGGGAGATATACACCGACAAAAATTGAAAAGAGCCCATCTAAATGTTTATAAATAAATATTTTATAATTTTTATTATTATTTCAGAACAGTCCACACTGGGACTACTACAGAGTGAAGTTTCGAGCGAAGCTTAGCGATGGAATTGTAAGTTTCATACGACTATTTTTAGCACTAGTTAACCCTTTCCCTCATAGAAGCACCTCTTGACGCCATTACCAATAGGACATACATTAACCCTTTCCCTCATAGAAACACATCTTGACGCCATTACCAATACGACATAAATTAATCATTTCCCTCACAGAAGCACCTCTTGACGCCATTACCAATACGACATACATTGACAATGTAGTAGCTAAGCCAATGTTCATAAACCCTTTCCCTCACAGAAGCACCTCTTGACGCCATTACCAATACGACATACATTGACAATGTAGTAGCTAAGCCAATGTTCATAATAAAGGCCAGAATCTCATGTAGTCCTAGTAATATCTATGGAGGTGGGATAGATATGGCGACTACTTATCTACTACACGATAGCCAAATGGCTGTCGTTTGTATGGAGATATAATAGTATATTAACCTAAATCTCTATGTAATCCCAGTAATATCTATGGAGGTGGGATAGATATGGCGACTACTTATCCACTGCATGATAGCTAAATGACTGTCGTTTGTATGGAGATATAATAGTATATTAATCTAAATCTCTATGAAGTCCCAGTAATATATATGGAGGTGGGATAGATATGGCGACTACTTATCCACTGCATGATAGCTATAAATGGCTGTCGTTTGTATGGAGATATAATAGTATATTAACCTAAATCTCTATGAAGGAAAGGGTTTATAGAAACGGAACAGGACATAAGCTTATTCAGAAATGGACTGCACAAACAAGATGGCTGTAGGACCCTCAAATGTGAAATTGTCAAAAATGTGAAAATGAAAAACAAATGGTCACATATGGGCATGCCATTTCTTTGCTGTATTGTGCATCTAATATTGCGTGTAGATCAGCCCAGCCAGTTATTCAAGATGGCCTTTGTTTCATAAAGTTATGTTTATTCACTAAATATATGTAACTAGTTGGATACAAATTTTAAACAAATCAAGCATTATGCGTGTGTTTTATGCTACTAATATATTTGAATATAGGAACTGCAACCAAAAACTATACACAACTATACAATTGTGTTTCTAAGAACTATGATATAACATCAACAATTCGCAGGATCACAACTCAAAACGACTGGTTCTAACGTTACCTAAAATTACAAAGTTCGGTTATTTAAACATGAATACAATTCATAGTATGTATCTATATCTTAGTATATTTAATAACTCGTCAATGCATCTCACAACTCGTAAGTCGCTGTCTTAATCCGACAACAACTCGCTCGTCGTACTGATCGCTACCGTCGTAATACACGATATAACTAAAAACTCCACTCTGGAAAGGAATTAATATAAGTTGTTAAAACTTGTTTTCCAATCCAATACTTACATTATGTAATTTGTGTATATTATATATACGTATTTGTAAAATGTATACTTTAATAAATAAAGTTTAAACTAAGTAGTTGGATACAAATTTTAAACAAATCAAGCATTATGCGTGTGTTTTATGCTACTAATATATTTGAATATAGGAAATGCAGCCAAACACTATACACAACTATACAATTGTGTTTCTAAGAACTATGACATAAACAATTCGCAGGATCACAACTCAAAACGACTGTGTTTCTAACGTTACCTAAAATTACATCGGTTATTTAAACATATCGTATGTCTCATATAAATAATTCCTGGAAAATGTAGCCCAATATGTTCCTGGAAATGTTAGCCCAATATGTTCGTGGACATGTTAGCCCAATATGTTCCTGGAAATGTTAGCCCAATATGTTCCTGGCAATGATAGCCCAATATGTTCCTGGAAATGATAGCCCAATATGTTCCTGGAAATGATAGCCCAATATGTTCCTGGAAATGTTAGCCCAATATGTTCCTGGAAATGTTAGCCCAATATGTTACCAATTGAGAAAGTGGTGACTTGTCGTGAACACATAGACATATGTATTTGAAAGACGCTCTATAATCTGTATTATTGGTCGCTTATAACTGACGTCAGTATTTTATTACTATAAATTTATGAAACGCGCATATACTCCAAACAATGTCGTAAGCAGACAGCCAAGGATATCAGCCAACTTGCATTAAAGTTTAAACTTTATTTATTTTACAACGATTGCGAAGCAAGTTCTACCAACTTATATTAATCACTCTTGTTGGCGCGGATGAAAGCATATATGTGGTCATTCGTGTAGGAGGAAACCGGAGTACCCGGAGGAAACCCACCTGTCCGATCTGGCGACCACCGTACCATCTCACATACTTCCCTCTCCGAGGATCGAACCCGGGTTGCCGCTTGATTGGTTAGAAGCGAGCGCGCTAACCGCTGCGCTAATCGGACTTGCAGTAAACAACCAAATTTCAGATTCCCAATGTTACGTTCTTATATATTTAAACATTATTTATTTCAGTATTTGTACATGTAATCAAGAAATGAACATTTTACATATAATTAACAGCAGTAGACTGAAAGGGATTAGAACGAAAGAAAACTTATATAGTTCTTCTCCCTATCAATTGATTGATATACAATAGGCAGGAAAATAGTATATAATATAACAATGAAAATACGTGAAATCGATTCTAGGTATTTGCTAAAGAATTTCAGAACTTAATGTATATATTTGACATCTATTAAGTAACCACCTGTGTTAAGCAGCCACGTTCTGTGATTCCCTTAGCTGTCTGCTAAAGACAGATTTGACAGTAGATAACAGTTACGTACGTCTTTAACCTATTTGTATAAACCTAACCTAACCTAGCTCTTCTAGGTGATGGGCGACCATTACATAATGCGACCGTTGTCATACCGTCTTCTAGGTGATGGTCGACCATTACATAATGCGAACGTTGTCATACCGTCTTCTAGGTGATGGGCGACCATTACATAATGCGACCGTTGTCATACCGTCTTCTAGGTGATGGGCGACCATTACATAATGCGACCGTTGTCATACCGTCTTCTAGGTGATGGTCGACCAATACATAATGCGACTGTTGTCATACCGTCTTCTACGTGATGGGCCACCATTACATAATGCGACCGTTGTCATGCCGTCTTCTATCTATCTATCTTCCTTTAATGTCGAACCCCTCGCGGGGACGTAGACATGTTGCGCGTCAAAACCGCTAAGAAGTTAAAAGTATGAGTAGTTAAAAGTATAATTTAAAAAGGTATGAAAATAGGTTGTGGTAAAAGTTTAAAAGCAGCTATGCAGAACAACTAGGGACTGGCATGTTCAATATGGCAAACTGCCGTATTGAATTGCTCTATGGTAGGGAGATGGACAATGTCAGGAGGGAGGTGGTTCCAATGATAGATTGTTCTTGGAAAGAAGGAGAACTTGTAGTAGTCTGTAGTTGCTGTAATTAACCTATAGCTTAAGGAATGGCAATGGCGAGTAGGACGGGAGAGGGGAACTAGGTAATTTTCAATGGGAATAGCAACAAGATCATTATGAATTTTATACATAAGGGATAACCTATTGTCAATACGCCGTTGATCTAGTCTGCGTAGATTTAGGGAATGTAGCATGTCTGTAACACTAGAGGTACGATAGAAGTCAGCCTTTATCCAACGGGCTGCTCTTCGCTGGACACCTTCAATTTGGTCTATCAATGTTTGGGTATGGGGCGACCAGATCTCGGAGCCATATTCAAGCTGGGGTCTCACTAATGTCTGGTAAGCCATGGTCTTAAGGGGTTCAGATTTGACCTGGAGGTTTCTACGTAGAAATCCTAATGTTTGGTTTGCTTTCTTTGTTGACCTTTTTATGTGGGTGTCCCACGACAGGTTATTTGAGATATCCACGCCAAGGTATTTGGCTGAGGTGACCGACTCAAGTAGGACTCCATGGAGTTTATAATTGCTGGGAATAGGATGTTTCCTTCTGGTGACGTGGATAACTTGACATTTGGAGGGGTTAAATTCCATGTCCCACTCCAACTCCCACTCTTCTAATCTCTTAAGATCATTTTGGAGTGTGACCGATTCATTTGCAGATGTCAGCGATAGATATACTGCAGTATCATCTGCAAAGATGCGGACTTTGGAACTAATGTTTTGTGGGAGGTCGTTTATGTAGGCTAGGAAAAGCAGGGGTCCAAGTACGGATCCCTGTGGGACTCCAGAGGACACCGGAATGGCCTCTGAACTAGTACCATTAAGGACAACTGACTGGAGTCTATTATCTAGAAAACTCTTAATCCACCTTAATGTTTGACCTCTGACTCCATATTCATGCATTTTTAGTAGTACTTTCTCGTGATTGACTTTATCGAAAGCCTTACTGAAGTCTAATAGGATTAGATCTACCTGATGCTTATTGTAGACAGAGGTAACCAAGTCATTGACTAGCATTACTAATTGGGTCATACATGACCGTTTTTCTCTAAAACCATGCTGCAAATGGTACAGAATACTGTGGTTAGTGAAGTGTTTTGCTATCGAGGAGGAAACTATATGTTCAAGTACCTTGCATAGAACACATGTCAGTGAGATAGGCCTATAGTTGGCGGGGTTTTACTTGTCCCCTTTTTTGTAAATGGGAGCAACATTTGCTGACTTCCACTGGGCAGGCAGTGATCCTTCGTTGAGGGATTTTTGGAATAAGACTTCAAGGATAGGTGAGAGTTCTTTAGACAGGGTTTTAAGTATGATTGGCTTAATTAGGTCAGGACCACTAGCCTTGTGGGGGTTCAGGTTATTGAGAAGTTTCTCTATGCAATTTGAGCTTACTGTGATCTCATTCATGTTTGGCGTGGATTGACCATTCAGGTTTCCATATGTGTCCTGAATTTTCATTTTACAAATGGAGGTAAGTTTTAGTGGGGATTTGGAGCTGAAGACAGACTGAAACTGTTTGTTCAGTGCTGTGGCTTTAGCAGCTTCTTCATGATGGAATTTGTTTTCATGCTTTAGGGGTGGCATTGAATGGGCGACCATTACATAATGCGACCGTTGTCATACCGTCTTCATATATTTCAGCACCACACGTGCCTAGCAGATGTTCTCTGGAAAATCCCTCCTGCACTACCTCACAGGTCTGTGTGGTATGTAAGTTGTTGGCGGTATTAAACATTCACTTCGTTCGTCTACACGAAACAGACACATGCGTTGACAGTATACCTACCGCAACACGGAAGTGACTGAAACACCATATTTAAATAGTAAATACATATACAAATGTAGGCAATTATACTACAAAGAAGAACAACAACAGTCCATTCGATATATACTAGAGGACATAGAAAACGCACACCTACATTATATACTAGAGGACATAGAAAACGCGCACCTACATTATATACTAGAGGATAAAGAAAACGCACACCTACATTATATACTAGAGGATAAAGAAAACGCACACCTACATTATATACTAGAGGACATAGAAAACGCACACCTACATTATATACTAGAGGACACAGAAAACGCACACCTACATTATATACTAGAGGACATAGAAAACGCACACCTACATTATATGATTATTATTACATGAAAATGAAATACGAAGGATTCCATCAAAGATATATCACATCGTTATTACAAAAAAAAAACCGACCAACTAAAAATATTCCAAAATGTTTAAAACTATGTATTTATACAGTTATTGTTTTTCATGTAAAAACACACTTATCCGAAGTGTGTGTTTTCTATGTCCTCTAATATAGATACCAATATTTCAAAATCAAATAAAAACAATCATTTGGTTTTATTGATAGTGTTTGTAAGCTCATTCAGTTTAATCTAAGTGTCTACTACCTGAAGTATATTAGAAGCTGGGTAGCTGGAATTCGATAAGCGAATTGGGTCTGGTAGTACATACAGTGGCTTGGGGCATGTTATTTACAGTCAACGCCCTTAACCACTCGGTCACGGAGGTCCCCACATGAAATTCAGGTTCTTCCATTTGGTATTCACTGCCTCATTATATTCAACATTTCAACTCACTCAATATCTTTAAAAACTCGATATTTAAGATGGAATAAGCCAACAGAAACATAGAAATCTGGTATATATATACATACATAATAGATGAGCTTCCACGTATTGCTGAATACTGTACTTAACATGTAGTGTTTCCTTAATTAATATGTTTTCTATGTCATTGTATATTATGTTGAGGGCCTTATTTGTAATAGCCATGTGTTATGTAAGCTCCCTCGTAAAATAAAGTCTTTATTATTATTGTTATTATTATTATTAAAGCCAAAATCAGTGTGTGTTTTAAGTATATTTATCGTCGCTACCGGTTGCCCATATGAGCGACGCCTCCTGAAGATATTAATCATTTTAGATTTTGGAGGATAGTGCAATGATACAGACAGAGACCCATTTCAGAGTCTCCTCTGGTTCTTTTACGTGCACGGTGTAAAGCACCGACACGAGACCTCGGTATAACGTCCCATCTGAAAGACTGTTAATTTTATTAGGGTCAGACGGGGGGTCGAACCTGCGATCCCTGGATTACCAGTCCAGCGTGTTACCACTGGACTACAGATCCGTCTGTGAGTCCCTAATGAAAGACAAGTGTCGTATACGTAATCACTAAGTGGGCGGTGTTTCTCGTATAAAAGATTGAGCGTATGTTCATATGCTCCGTATAGACCGATCTGTAGTCCAGTGGTTACCACGTTGGACTGGTAATATCGTTCAATTTGTCAATTAAAATCGAGAGGAAAGTGAAACCAGATCAGAATGTTGCTATAATAACACCACAGCAGTGCAGCTTTTAACTCAGTGCGTGTTAAGAGAAGTGGAAGTCGTGATAGCGCAGTGGTAGCGCGTTCGCTTCAGGTGCGAAAGGTCCGGAGTTCGAGCCCCGCTGGAGCCGTTACGATTGTGCCCTTAGGCAAGGTATTTAAATTCCACGTCGCAGCTTCTCTCTCCCTCGTGGCGATAAATTCCATCAGGAATGAGGTCTCGAGAGTGATTAATATAAGTTGAAAGAACTTGTTTCGCAATCGAGCTTAAATAAATTTGTATAAACTAATCTAATAGAAGTGGAATATGTCATGGAACTTCGTTTAAGACACAATGCTAATGAAATTCCATGACATCATTTTATTTTTACGCTTTTCATTCACACATTAGTAAAACAAATTAATGAATTGTCGTCTGCTACAATTATTTGAACTATTTATAACCATTATCTTACCCAGCATGCATGGAAACTGACCTCCATAATGCATAAGACATATGTGTCTCTTTATGGTGTAAGGAAATTAACCCAGATTATATTAACTTCAAAGATAATTATGTATCATGTAAATACAATTGAGTATTGAGTTGTCTCCCGTACACCATACACTTGAGTATTGAGTTGTCTCCCGTACATCATACAATTGAGTATTGAGTTGTCTCCCGTACATCATACAATTGAGTATTGAGTTGTCTCTCGTACATCATAAAATCGAGTATTGAGTTGTCTCCCGTACACGATACAGTTGAGTATTGAGTTGTCTCCCGTACACCATACAATTGAATATTGAGTTGTCTCCCGTACACCATACAATTGAGTTGTCTCCCGTACACCATACAGTTGAGCATTGATTTGTCTCCCGTACACCATACAGTTGAGTATTGAGTTGTCTCCCGTACACCATACAACTGAGTATTGAGTTGTCTCCCGTACACCATGCAACTGAGTATTGAGTTGTCTCCCGTACACCGTACAGTTGAGTATTGAGTTTTCTCCCGTACATCATACAATTGCATTTAATGTACGCTGACGCGATGATTGAGCTTATTTACCCTCGCCTCCGGCGAACCATGTGGGCAAGCGTTACGCTGACGTATTTCGATAATCCGTGTAAGTACGTTCTGTTTCAGAGACGGGCGTGTGCAGCATATGTTCATTGGAACGGTTTCGATCGGAGCAGTGTACGACAGAGGCTGTGTGTTTTACGTTTATTTATCACCGCTACCAGTTGCCCATATGAGCGACGCCTCCAGAAGAGATTAGTCATTTTAGATGTGTGGAGGATAAATTGCAATGATACCGTGGATCTGGCTCGGTTCGAATACGCAACACCTAGGTTATCGGCGAGAGCGCTATGTCTCTGCTACTACACGGTAACGATTGCACACGGTGGTTATGTAATAAACACATTAATAGCATAATGTATGACTACGGATGATATATAGTTGTAACGTGCCTTCACGCACATGCATTTGCTAAAACCGCAATATGTGCATCAACCATTCAACGCTGGCGGAACACGTAAATGTGTGCATCTGGGATGCGCGTGTGCCAACAATCACGTAATATATGTAAATACCTCATACAATTAATTTTAATAATCTCGTACAATTGGCTAGACAGTTTATGCTTAAACTTATATAATAACGATTCACTTATCAATTCGTATTGCTTGTTTTTCAGTTGGACGCTTCATCACATTTAATAAAATAAACTAATGATGCGCCATATAAGCGCGCTTGTTTTGCATGTCCTAGTGTGCACCTATTTGTGCCAGACGGCTGATGCACAGGATTGGCGACAAATAGGAGTTTATCATGAAAGGACGCTAGGCTCCATCAATACGGCTGCGGATTACATTGGAGGGCATTTTATAAGAGCGATTTCAGCTTTTGAGTGGATACGTGTAAGTATTTTATTTTGCCTGATAAAGACATGTTGTAGTTTATATGTTTGTAAACGTAAAACACACTAGAGTTTACTGGGAGATATACCCCGACAAAACACACTAGAGTTTACTGGGAGATATACACCGACAAAAATTGAAAAGAGCCCATCTAAATGTTTATAAATAAATATTTTATAATTTTTATTATTATTTCAGAACAGTCCACACTGGGACTACTACAGAGTGAAGTTTCGAGCGAAGCTTAGCGATGGAATTGTAAGTTTCATACGACTATTTTTAGCACTAGTTAACCCTTTCCCTCATAGAAGCACCTCTTGACGCCATTACCAATAGGACATACATTAACCCTTTCCCTCATAGAAACACATCTTGACGCCATTACCAATACGACATAAATTAACCATTTCCCTCACAGAAGCACCTCTTGACGCCATTACCAATACGACATACATTCACAATGTAATATCCAAACCAATGTTCATAACCCTTTCCCTCACAGAAGCACCTCTTGACGCCATTACCAATACGACATACATTGACAATGTAGTAGCTAAGCCAATGTTCATAATAAAGGCCAGAATCTCATGTAGTCCTAGTAATATCTATGGAGGTGGGATAGATATGGCGACTACTTATCCACTACACGATAGCCAAATGGCTGTCGTTTGTATGGAGATATAATAGTATATTAACCTAAATCTCTATGTAATCCCAGTAATATCTATGGAGGTGGGATAGATATGGCGACTACTTATCCACTGCATGATAGCTAAATGACTGTCGTTTGTATGGAGATATAATAGTATATTAACCTAAATCTCTATGAAGTCCCAGTAATATATATGGAGGTGGGATAGATATGGCGACTACTTATCCACTGCATGATAGCTATAAATGGCTGTCGTTTGTATGGAGATATAATAGTATATTAACCTAAATCTCTATGAAGGAAAGGGTTTATAGAAACGGAACAGGACATAAGCTTATTCAGAAATGGACTGCACAAACAAGATGGCTGTAGGACCCTCAAATGTGAAATTGTCAAAAATGTGAAAATGAAAAACAAATGGTCACATATGGGCATGCCATTTCTTTGCTGTATTGTGCATCTAATATTGCGTGTAGATCAGCCCAGCCAGTTATTCAAGATGGCCTTTGTTTCATAAAGTTATGTTTATTCACTAAATATATGTAACTAGTTGGATACAAATTTTAAACAAATCAAGCATTATGCGTGTGTTTTATGCTACTAATATATTTGAATATAGGAACTGCAACCAAAAACTATACACAACTATACAATTGTGTTTCTAAGAACTATGATATAACATCAACAATTCGCAGGATCACAACTCAAAACGACTGGTTCTAACGTTACCTAAAATTACAAAGTTCGGTTATTTAAACATGAATACAATTCATAGTATGTATCTATATCTTAGTATATTTAATAACTCGTCAATGCATCTCACAACTCGTAAGTCGCTG
>JABXNX010000206.1:0-19314 GCA_014843695.1 Archivesica marissinica | reverse complement strand
AGAAACACCACTATACAATATACATGTGTAACACCACTATACAATATACATGTGCATAGAAACACCACTATACAATATACATGTGTAACACCACTATACAATATACATGTGTAACACCACTATATAATATACATGTGTATAGAAACACCACTATACAATATACATGCGTATAGAAACACCACTATACAATATACATGTGTAACACCACTATACAATATACATGTGTAACACCACTATACAATATACATGTGCATAGAAACCCCACTATACAATATACATGTGTAACACCACTATACAATATACATGTGTATAGAAACACCACTATACAATATACATGTGCATAGAAACACCACTATACAATATACATGTACATAGAAACACCACTATACAATATACAGGTGTATAGAAACACCACTATACAATATACATGTGCATAGAAACACCACTATACAATATACATGTGCATAGAAACACCACTATACAATATACATGTACATAGAAACACCACTATACAATATACATGTACATAGAAACACCACTATACAATATACATGTGCATAGAAACACCACTATACAATATACATGTGCAACACCACTATACAATATACATGTGTAACACCACTATACAATATATATGTGAATAGAAACACCACTATACAATATACATGTACATAGAAACCCCACTATACAATATTCATGTGCAACACCACTATACAATATACATGTGTAACACCACTATGCAATATACATGTGAATAGAAACACCACTATACAATATATATGTGTATAGAAACACCAGTATACAATATACATGTACATAGAAACACCACTATACAATATACATGTACATAGAAACACCACTATACAATATACATGTACATAGAAACACCACTATACAATATACATGTGTAACACCACTATACAATATACATGTGTAACACCACTATACAATATACATGTGTAACACCACTATACAAAATAACATGTGTAACACCACATACAATATACATGTACATAGAAACACCACTATGAAATCTAAGGTGTACACACCACTATACATATACATGTGCATAGAAACACCACTATACAATATACATGTGTAAACACCAGTAACAATATACATGTACAAATAGAAACACCACTAATTCATGAGCAATGTCATAGAAACCCACCCCAATATACAATAACATGTAACATAGAAACACCACTATACAATATACATGTGTAACACCAACTATACAAATACATGTACATAGAAAAACCACTATACAATATACATGTGTACACCACTATACAATATACATGTGTAACACCACTATACAATATACATGTACATAGAAACACCACTATTCAATGAGCATGTACATAGAAACACCACTATACAATATACATGTGCATAGAAACACCACTATACAATATACATGTGTAACACCAGTATACAATATACATGTACATAGAAACACCACTATACAATATACATGTGTAACACCACTATACAATATACATGTGTAACACCACTATACAATATACATGTACATAGAAACACCACTATTCAATGAGCATGTACATAGAAACACCACTATACAATATACATGTACATAGAAACACCACTATTCAATGAGCATGTACATAGAAACACCACTATACAATATACATGTGCATAGAAACACCACTATACAATATACATGTGTAACACCAGTATACAATATACATGTACATAGAAACACCACTATACAATATACATGTGTAACACCACTATACAATATACATGTGTAACACCACTATACAATATACATGTACATAGAAACACCACTATTCAATGAGCATGTACATAGAAACACCACTATACAATATACATGTACATAGAAACACCACTATTCAATGAGCATGTGTATTACATTAATAACATTATTTTATCTGACAGTAATGGGTCTAGTCTCTACATGATGCATTATATCTGACTACGTTGCGCTAAATCAATCGTATAGCACAATCAACCTTTAACGTTTAATTTCGAGCTTTATAAGGGCCACTCTGTTTAAGACTACAGTAATATTTCATCTTAAGAACACAGGCAAAATGACATGGCTTGTATATAAACACTTTAGCACTGTACTTAAGACTTGTAAGACATTGTGTTTCAATCTATCATTGTATATATACGGCTGTATGCCCTTTGAGGCTGATAACGTTTGTAAGAACGTTAAACAATCTGCTAGCTATTTATCAATCCGATATTAAGGTAACGATGTGTACATAGTGATATAGGCATGTGAAATTTACGATCGGTGTTCATTTAAGAACTCTTCAGCAGATTATGTGGGTCCACTTCGGGTTCAAGATTGATATACAATCAGAGAGCTGTCAAACTGTAGGCTGGTACCTGGCTCGCTGTTCATCCACTTCGACTCGGCTTCGATGAATCATCACGCAAGCTGACGCCTACAAAACAATTATGCCCCTATTTTCTTTTTAATTGACGTAGAATGTCATTATGTTTAGTGCCACATTGCAATATGTGTTCTATCTATTTAATGTAGTAGAAGGATTGCTAACTAATATAATCAAGGAATCAATAACACAACAGCACTGGGTGTGTGTGATACGCTATTCAACAATCAGCTTCTGTATTACGTATTGACCATATACTATATAATATGCATGTATATATGTGTTTGTGTTTTACGTTTATTTATCGTCGCTACCCGTTGCCCATATGAGAGACGCCTCCTGAAGAGATTAGTAATTTTAGATTTTTGGAGGATAGTGCAATGATACAGATATAGACCCATTCCAGAGTCTCCTCTGGTTCTTTTACGTGCACGGTGTAAAGCACCGACACGAGACCTCGGCTTAAAGTCCCATCTGAAATACTTTTAATGTTATTATGGTTAGACGGGGGATCGAACCTGCGATACCTGGAGTACCAGTCCAGCGTGTTAACTACTGGACTACAGATCCGTTTGTGCATGTATATATATACTGAGTATATATAATAGCACTATAATATAGTGATTGGCTTGCACAAGACAGTAACAGTTTTGCACTCTCAATTAAAAACTAAACACTAACTATACGTTTTCCTATTTAGAATACACTGTACATACATTTTACATGCCATACTAATATATGCTTAGCAATAAAACAGTCAAGATAAAGTCTCCACTAGTACATTAAAGTCAATAGCACATTGGATATACATGTTTTACGAAACTACTGAATTTGAACAAAGTACTCCGATTTCATATAACATGATCATTTTTATATTTTATTTTCCAAAAATGGTGACACTAATGGATGTTGCTAAAAAACCGGTCCTAACCAAAATTACAACAGTGACCTAGAACTCGTGATATACTGCATGCATTGTTCAAATGTGCCGAACATTTACGACGTTCTGGAATTTCCTCAATTACTTTGTGGATTATGACTGTGACAAGGTATATATTATATACTCTCGAGGTTTGTAGTTCACTGTTAGCCTTGGAACAGGCGTTGATATATATTGCCTGGTCAGTCAAATAAGTATATTTTAACACTGATACCATTAATTAGGCCGTATTGGGTTTTTGATATACAGTCAAACCTGTGTTAGTGGTCACCTATATTAAGCAGCCAACCTGTATTAAGCAGCAGATTCCAGATTCCCATTATGTTGTTTTATTATACATTTGACCTCTATTAAGCAGCCACCTGTGCTAAGCAGCCACTTTCTGTAATTCCTTTAGCTGGCTGTTTAAGACAGGTTTGACTGTAAATGTCATTTTGCCAGAAATTAAAAATTGAAAAATCAACATACTGGAATCCAGGCTAGTCCACTGTAGCAGTGCACACAATGCTCACATTTGGATTCGTATTAGTTCATGTGAATGCGAGCCATCTCTAATATTCTATTATCGCCCTTGGTGGACAAAGTCAGACTTATCACGAAATGTCAATAGGTCCTTTTAGTTTTATTCCTTTGTTTTCACTGTTGTTCCTTAACCAGATGTTGCGGTATGATAAATGTGATTTTATCAAAATCCTGTTCTTTAATTGATACGATTTTTTGTACCCAATGCATATACTGTAGGATAGCTGTCGGGATAGAGTAATTTAATAATTATAAGATGAGAAATAACATGAAAATTGCTAGGATGTTGTGCAAAGGAAACAACGATAAAAACAGAGGAAAGCACTTAATAGGACCTAATTACTTGTAGGGAGTATTCAGGGGAAGTAAGTGACCGATGTCTCTAATTCCATTTGTATTCATGGCATTGGAAGTTATATCAGGTTACACTGCGTTCCCGACACTTTCAAAGCAGACATGGGTACTCACATCCGCGGTAAGGAGCACATCCGGATAAAGACCGCCATCTTTTTTGGGAGGGGCGTTATTTTACCCCCTCCCGGCTTGCTATTCGGGCGGACGTTTTTATTTTTAGTGGATAGTGCAAGATACAGAAAGACGCTCCAATTCCAGAAGCAACCATTGTTCGGTGCATAGCAGGGATACACGAAACCTTAGTTTATTATAGACAGGATCGGAATAGAACATGAAGTTTCGGTTTTCTTACTGCCGATAGTATGTCATGTACGTCCAGAAAAACGAGTGTGCCAACGTGTTAAATGCTTAACAATGCTATGTGTTTACATATTACGTCACAGTTCGGATCGATCAACTCTTTCATATTATTTCTAGTCACCCAGACGATGGATCTGTAGTCCAGTGGTAACACGCTAGACTGGTAATCCTGGTATCGCAGGGTTGATCCCCCGTCTGACCTTAATAAAATTAACAGTCTTTCAGATGGGACTTTAAACCGAGGTCTCGTGTCGGTGCTGTACACCACGCACGTAAAAGAACCAGAGGAGACTCTGGAATGGGTCTCTGTCTGTATCATTGCACTATTGCTCATATGGGCAACCGGTAGTGACGATAAATAAACGTAACACACACAAAATAGTCATCTAAAGCATGAAATTGTCATAAGACTGCTACATCATTGTTTAGTCACAAGAAAGAGAGTGTGTATGTGTATGTATGCTGTGCTTACTAATATGTATATTATAACAACACAGAACATTAGTTTATTTCGACGTATACAATACCTAAGTATATACAATATAGTCACCAATAGAATTATACATACATATACACATACAGTCTACAACCGTTAATATGTCAACGTCGGTTATGTCGAATTATCCGGCTATTTCGAAGTCGGATCAAAGTCCCGTTTCAGACACTATCATGTTACATATAACTGGCTCCGTTTATATCGAATTTCGTTAAGTCAAATTTCGATTATGTCGAAGTATTCGGTCCGACGGAATTCGACATAGTGGATGTAGACTGTATAAAACATTATCATATCAAACAATTCAGTTTTTATGATAACATGTATTAAGAACGTGCAAATCGTTAGTCTAGGCTGTAAGCCATACAGTTTTCATTGATGTGAAATGAAGCCATAGTTTTATTGTTATCTAATTATCTTGTTAGAATCGTTTGATTTTGACAAATTGGTGTCAGTGGATCGGATGAGATCAACACACCATACTGGTTATATCTTCTGGTATCAGGGGATCACGTGGTGCCATGTACTTGATGATGGATTTTAGCAAGCCGCTGTCGGAAATGACCCGCGGATCGGCAGTGGAACTCTTTGATATCGGAGGAAAGGATGGATACCTGATTGTTTATCTTTCCCTGTACACATACCCAACATGGCATATAGATTAAAGTGTCAATCATTATGTAAGATTGAACCACGCAGTGGTACAATTGCCAATTACACGAGTGCGACCTCTATTCTTTCTATTTAATTTATACACAATTATTTGAGCTCGATTGTGAAACAAGTTCTTACAACTTATATTAGTCACTCTCGAGACCTCATTCCTGATGGAATCCATCAATTATATATGATTTCTATTTGAAGGCACACTCCTCGGTGATTGGATGCCTCGTCTACACATGTTGTTGCATATGTGACAGCTGGGAACAGCAGTTGAGGCCATGGGGCCCGAGGTTATAAAACTTTTCTCAGATCTCAAACTCAAGCTGAAGTGATCTGATTGGGTGATTCTGAGTGTGACTGTCAGCTGAACCAATCAGACAATTGAGACTGAGTTTTGAGATTGGAGAACAGTTTCATAACCTCCAGGCATGTCTTACCTTAGGATGATCTTGCCTAGCCGGATACCAGATAATAGGATGTGCTGAATTTGCTTAAACCATTCTAAGAACCCATAAACAATACATGTATCATAATATACAGTCTTTAAATTTCAGAAGATTCATTGCAATGTAGATATATGTAATAAAATAAGCATGTGTTTCGTTTACGGGGGTTGGGTGGTATACAATACAAGTGCAAACACTTTAAAACTGCAGAAATGTATTAGTTTAAACTTTATTTATCCAAGGAATATCTTCAACATGTATATCATGCCTTCGAAGTTCTTCTGTGGCAGACTGTCCTTCACTGCACCTGAACACTCCTATGCAACACATACAACATTCACATTTAACTGTCTATAAGTTTGAGTACTACAGTTGAACTTGTATTAATTTAAACTTTATTTACTTTACAACGATTGCGTAGCAAGTTATTATAACTTATATTAATCACTCTCGTTGGCACGGATGAAAGCGTATATGTGGTCGTTCGTGTGGGAGGAAACCGGAGTACCCGGAGAAAACCCATCTGTCCGATCTGGCGACCACCGTACCATCTCACATACTTCCCGGTGGTCCGAGGATCGAATTCGGGTTGCATTGGTGAGAAGCGAGCGCGCTAACCACTGCCCTATTCGGAAATGTATTACATAGCTCGATAAACGAAACTATTGGTTAAGGTCGCTGACTTGTATATCACTGTAACCTATCATCTCTGATGGTCACGGGTTCGAGCCCCGCTCAGGTGGTGTCTCATTTATATGAAAAAGTTGGCAGTTTCTTACGGAGGTTGGTGCACCAAGTACTGGTTAACCACTGGAGCCTGCCCAGGAAAGGTGTTGTTAGGTAAACTGCCCGTCGCTCAAATGGGAAACCGGTAGCGACGTTAAATAAACTTAAATAAAAAATTTAAAAATCCTATAATAATATGTATTGTTACTTGTATATGCCACTATAGTGGATGTCATAGTGGTAACACTCTCTTCATGTGCGAAACGCCAGGAGTTCGAGCCCCGCTGGAGCCGTTAAGATTGTGCCCATGGGCAATGCATTTAAATTCCACGTGGCATCTTCTCTTGCCCTCGTGGCGATGGATTCCATCAGGAATGAGGTCTTGAGAGTTATTAATAAGTTGTAAGAACTTGTTTCGCAATCGAGCTAAATAATTGTGTATATAAACTAGTTATGTAGTTCCGTTACACGTCATATAACGGCTGTGTTAAACACATTGACAGCTGGGAACAACAGAAAACCAGTTAGTTAAATTGATGAGAATTTGTTCTCACATCTGTATGTATACATCTTTATGACAGATGTCCACCATACTATGGCATCATATTTCATCGTGTGACAGCTTGCAGGCAATATACATGTATATAGATATACCATATATTTCCAATGTGCACTGCAGCAGTTTTCACTGAGTCCTTATCCTCCAAAAATTTAAAATGACTAATCTCTTCAGGAGGCGTCGCTCATATGGGCAACCGGTAGCGACGATAAATAAACGTAAAACACACAATTCACTGAGTCCTATCTGTTCATTGCATTTGATTTGTATATATGTTGAGGGCATCATGGTAGATTAACTTTTGTTCAATGAGGTATCTCGTAAACTAATGTCGTTATTATTATTATTTATTATACGACGAACATAATTAATCAGAAAACTCATGCTTTACAGAAACATATAATTAAATTTCCAGGTCATATCTTTTGAAATTCGCATGTTGGTATCAACATAACACGTGGATACAATATTGGCGCTACTGTTCGAAGAAAAGTAAATAAGTATTGTAGTGTTTATGAACACACCGGTTATGTCGAATTATCCGGTTATCTCGAAGTCCGATCAAAGTCCCGTTCCAGACACTATCATTTTACATATAACTGGCTCCATTTATATCGAATTTCGTTAAGACAAACTTCGAGTATGTCGAAGTATTTTGTTCGGTTCAACGGAATTGTCCTTTTGTTTCGTGTGTTTACTGGGCATCTCCGGAACAGCACACGTGTTCTGTGCATGTCCTTTGATTGTCCCTGTTGTGTCGTATGCTTACTATCATATACTGAAGGGAAGAAAAGTGTCAGTGTGCCAGGTAGTATGGTTGTTTCTTGTGGCCTACCTTAATACCTCTACCACCCGTAACTGCTCACGTGGTGAGCTGACCCATACAAATAATTGCTAGCTTTTATTGAGATGGGATAAAATGTGTCTCATGTGCGCCATTCTTCTATATGCTTAAACCACCCGGGGATATACTATATTTATTACTTAGAAATGAATGTTTATTATTTTTACAACTGGTTTCCAGTCTGATATTACGTTTACTGTTTTGATACGGTCACGAGCCCGTATCAAACTAGAACAAACCGTATCATGATTAGTTCCTGAGAAATAACGCATTCGCACTCAGTGCAAGTTTGTTTACGTTCTTAGCGTCTCAGTGTGTCAAATTTGACAAGATAACAGATGCGTGTACTTTCGTGGTAATACTTCAATCCTTTTCCTGTATTAAATTCAGTAAGTGTGATTTATACCTTGGTCGATACCTATGCTGATATGATACTCGCCACGTAATAACGTAATAACCTCTATATTTAATATGAGTTTAATGCATACACGTTGATGTTTATGGAATCATATGTAGCTTCTTATTTCCTTAACATTTCACTGTCTGATTCCCGTGATGCTATTTCATGTATAATAAATATGAAGTTGTTAGCTATGCCAACGAAAGGTATACAGACTGTATCGCCTAGAGTATCTACCGTGCATCAGACCTCGCTTGTCAATCAAATATAAGATAACATCAAACATAACTTTTAATGAAGTAGGATATTGGGATAGTGAAAAATGAGAAAATAACATGAAGTTGGTATGGTAAAAAACTTCAATGTAAAATTAATGGTTCGTGAAAAGGGTGCTATTGATGCGTAGTTACGATTTCTCCTAGTTTATTTTATTTATTCTCCGAGGGTATTTATTAAGGTAAGGAAATGATAGGATAACACGTATTAAAAGGAAAGAGAACATTTTGATAGGAATCTACAATAAGATTTATATGATCGCCTTCAGACAAGAAAGGTCATAAAACAGAATTTATTCATCTTTTAATGTCCATTTGTGAACATAAAAGACGTATCTATCCAGGTCAAATTTGCATAAAGAGCCCACCGACATTGATAAGAGCATTTTAGGATAAATTATGTAGCCTTTGGATGGGGGTAATGTGTTCTACTTTATACGTTGAGCAGCAGAAACAATGTAATCTAAACACCTAAAACAATCCAAAGGCTAAGCTTCATCTACATCTGAAACAAAAGTTTGTTTCCTGTGTTTTAGATTTTCAAATATATTGTATGAAGTGGCAATCAGATGGTCATTTATTACGATATGAGTTTAGTAAACTTATTTATGTATGCAGCTTCAACTCTATGGTGAACACATACGCTGAAGCTGACCGTCACAGTTGACCACGTGTCATCAAATAGTTTATACAAATACACAAATATAGCAAGAAACTAACGAAAATGTTAGTCCAGATAGTATATAATTAAAAAGAGAGTGATTGTATGTACTTTTAAATTGTATTTGGTAATGGCAAATCTACACATCAAGGTGCGAACAGAATTATATTTGAGACATGAAACATTACAACATTCAACAAATAACGCCACAACATGTGTAGTTGTATGTTTAAACACTCTTTCATGCGATCTAGTATGGCTTGACAATAAATAAATGAAGTTAACATTGATCCGACTAAAGCTTGACCGTACTATATCCTGTATATTGTGATCATTTCCGTTCGATAAAGCTCTTCGTGAAACGCATGCGCAGTTGTACTTCCGATCTGTCGTCAACTGAATAGTGTGTGTGTGTATGTCATCTTACCGGAAGCTTAGATCTCACGCAGCGAACCTGTCCTTCATAGATAAGCAGCACGTTGCGGAATACGATATGAGTTGTTGGATATTTACATGCAATATGTGTGCATTTGTAAATTCAGTATATAGAACATGCTATAACTGCCTAGCATTGAGGAGTAGGCTACCCTTTTAGCTCACCGTTGTGGGCTAAGTTTCTTCGTCGGGCGTAGGCTTCTTTTCAAGTCATAATGATGTCCGACAGACATGCAAACAGTCGGATGTTCCTTCAAGATTTCCACCAGATCATGAAACATATACAACTTTACTCGTTGCTACGTGACACCAATACGAACCCATACGCTATCACCGATGTAATGTTGTTTGTTTAAACACATGTCAGGTAAAGACGTGATTTTACTGAATACTAACATTTACATCACAATATCATAGTCGGAACCCCACCTGTCCATTATGCTGAATAATTTACGACAGCCATTATCGCATTGATACTGCAATATCCGCTACCTCATTGTCTCTGAATTACTGTGAAATTTACCATATCTGGAGACTGATTGACAACTCCATCAATATTTAATCTAAATGTTCACAAGTAACGTGATGATTTCGCAAGGGATTGTCCTTTTAAACAGTTCAGTGTATGAAGTGGTGTTATAAAGGGTTATGAGGCGCTAGACAAAGGTGCTAACTGGCTGGAGGTATAGTGCCCCACTGTGTGAAACTCATCAACGCAAACCTTTGATTGCGTTGCACTTATTAACACATCGATAAGGCTAGTCTACCGGGTACATCAATAGGCCAGTCTACGGTGTACTAGGGGAGGATCGTCACTAATGTTGGTAAAACTTGCTTCTTATAAATTATAACAGTTTCACTAATATAATATTCGTTACATTTCGTTTGTTGTATATTGTGCATTTTGTGTATATGTATGTTATTCGAAAGCAATAAAATATGTTTAAACTACGGTGTACTATGTGGTCCAACAATTACGTAGATATACGCATATTTTCTGTGGATGGAGTTCAATTGTATTTCTAGTATATACCACACATTTTATATAAGTCGCCCAACTAGTTTGCCTTTTGATACTTACTTTTCTCTAAGTGTGAATGTATACGCATAGTAGCACGCTTCCTTTCATGTAGGTTATTATCTCAGTGGGGGGGGGGGGGTGGGGAAGTTATCCAGGTGGTTTGCGGAATGTCTGTGGTTCTACCTGGGCGCACTATGGAACAATGAAGTCGTGATTGCGCAGTGGATGAGCGTTCGCTTCAGGTGCGAACGGTCTGAAGTTCGAGCCCCGATGGAGCCGTTACGCTTGTGCCCTTAGGCAAGGTATTTAAGTTCCACGTTGCCTCTTTTCTCTCCCTCGTAGCGATGGATTCCATCAGGAATGAGGTCTCGAGAGTGATTAATATAAGTTGTAAGAACTTGTTTCGCAATCGAGCTTAAATAAGTTTGTATAAACTAATGGAACAATGGTGCTCAATCTGGAGAACAAGTATTCTGTTTGTGTTTCGATATAGACTCAGTGGCTATACATAACTATGGACTTTTACATTGCAGTTCTGATTAGTATGTCCATGCACTAGTTGGCACCCGAGTAGAACCATCGACCGTCAACAAGCCAACTAAGTAACTTCTTCACAGAAAATAATTCGACATATCTGGTTGAATTAGAACCAATCGGAAGACCATATCGCACATGCGCAGTATTCCATACATGGACTGGCACCCATGTAGAACCATCGATCTTCAACAAGTCAACTGGATAGCAGCTTCGTTTGAAAGAATTCGACCCCCCGTGGGATTCGAACATAGAGCAGTGAGTGACATATTGCTTAAAGCCAACTATCTCGGCAATCGCTCAGTCACGAAGACCACCTCTCATATCTTACTAACTATATCTCATAAGTGGAAGTTCAGTAGTATCCCATCAGTGTTGTCTGGGCTGCTAAGTAACAATTTGTATTTTTTACGACCTAGAATTTCCTGGTACATGAATCTGGATTCTTTGTAAAATATTACATCAATAAACTAAGTCGGCCTGCATTTACTGGGAATATAACATCAATCGCTCGTTTCTCAAAAGGCATCTTATTGTTAATTCAACACGAAGTTATCGCTTACATGATCAAAAGATTGACTTCGACAAAAACATAAACTATGGACGGTACGGTTTGTCTGGCTTTTGTCAGAGCTGGAATTAAATTCTCTCTGACAGGCTGTGCCTTTGACGCTGTTCTATGTTATATGCAGCCTGAATGTTTGATATCGGTTGATGTTTTATGCAAGATGAATAGATGTAAATTATTGCAGAAACCTCTAAGGACTTGAGGCAATGTACCAACACAGACTTTCTGGCTACAGATCTGTGAAACTGTTGCACTTTTGATGACGTACATGTTTATATTAATGCCAATCTCGATGATGATAAATGGTAAAAAATGGTAGCTATATAGAGTTGTTCATGAGATATTCAGAAAAGGTGTTAGCAACACGTGCAAAGAGAAAATGTGTGAGCAATAGACATCTGTCTTGATCCCATATATGAGACGTTACAGATGCCAGTCTCTGTACGACTAGAGTGCCATGTTGAAGCATGATCCGAGTCTGTGTATGACTATAGTGTTATGTTAAAGCATGATCCGTGTCTGTGTATGACTAGAGTGTCATGTTGAACCATGATCCGAGTCTGTGTATGACTAGAGTGCCATGTTGAACCATGATCCGAGTCTGTGTATGACTAGAGTGTCATGTTGAACCATGATCCGAGTCTGTGTATGACTAGAGTGTCTTGTTGAACCATGATCCGAGTCTGTGTATGACTAGAGTGTGTCATGTTGAACCATGATCCGAGTATGTGTATGACTAGAGTGTCATGTTGAACCATGATCCGAGTTTGTGTATGACTATAGTGCCATGTTGAACCATAATCCGAGTCTGTGTATGAATAGAGTGCCATGTTGAACCATGATCCGAGTATGTGTATGACTAGAGTGTCTTGTTGAACCATGATCCGAGTCTGTGTATGACTAGAGTGTCATGTTGAACCATGATCCGAGTATGTGTATGACTAGAGTGTCATGTTGAACCATGATCCGAGTATGTGTATGACTAGAGTGTCTTGTTGAAGCTGGATCCGAGTCTGTGTATGTCTATAATGTCATGTTGAAGCAGGATCCGGGTCTGTGTATGTCTATAATGTCATGTTGAAGCAGGATACGAGTCTGTGTATGTCTATAATGTCATGTTGAAGCAGGATACGAGTCTGTGTATGGCTATAATGTCATGTTGAAGCAGGATACGAGTCTGTGTATGTCTATAATGTCATGTTGAAGCAGGATCCGAGTCTGTGTATGGCTATAATGTCATGTTGAAGCAGGATACGAGTCTGTGTATGTCTATAGTGTCATGTTGAAGCTGGATCCGTGTCTGTGTATGACTATAGTGTCATGTTGAAGCAGGATCCATGTCGGTGTATGACTATAGTGTCATGTTGAAGCAGGATCCGTGTCTGTGTATGGCTAGAGTGCCATGTTGAGGCAGGATCCGTGTCTGTGTATGGCTAGAGTGCCATGTTGAGGCAGGATCCGTGTCTGTGTATGGCTAGAGTGCCATGTTGAGGCAGGATCCGTGTCTGTGTATGACAATAGTGTCATGTTGAAGCAGGATCCGTGTCTGTGTATGACTATAGTGTCATGTGGAAGCTGGATCCCTGTCTGTGTATGGCTATAGAGTCATGTGGAAGCAGTATCCGTGTCTGTGTATGGCTATAGTGTCATGTGGAAGCAGTATCCGTGTCTGTGTATGGCTATAGTGTCATGTTGAGGCAGGATCCGTGTCTGTGTATGACTATAGTGTCATGTGGAAGCAGTATCCGTGTCTGTGTATGGCTATAGTGTCATGTTGAGGCAGGATCCGTGTCTGTGTATGGCTAGAGTGCCATGTTGAGGCAGGATTCGTGTCTGTGTATGACTATAGTGCCATGTTGAAGCAGGATCCGTGTCTGTGTGTGACTATAGTGTCATGTTGAAGAATGAGTCCATGTTTTATAATATAGAGTCAGAGTGAATATATTTATTCATTGTAATTTACGCAATATACATTCACATACTTTACACAGATAAATTCCGCTTGATAATTGGATGGTATTGGAAACAATAATATCTTATAGAGTGCTCTCCTGTATCTTGTTAAAGCAGGATCAAAGTATACTAGAGTACATCGAAAACGCACACCTACATTATATACTAGAGGACATAGAAAACGCACACCTACATTATATACTAGAGGACATAGAAAACGTCCACCTACATTATATACTAGAGGACATAGAAAACTAACATCTACATTATATACTAGAGGACATAGAAAACGAAAACCTACATTATATACTAGAGGACATAGAAAACGCACACCTACATTATATACTAGAGGACATAGAAAACGCACACCTACATTATATACTAGAGGACATAGAAAACTCACACCAACATTATATACTAGAGGACATAGAAAACGCACACCTACATTATATACTAGAGGACATAGAAAACGCACATCTACATTATATACTAGAGGACATAGAAAACGCACATCTACATTATATACTAGAGGACATAGAAAACGCAAACATACATTATATACTAGAGGACATAGAAAAGCACATCTACATTATATACTAGAGGACATAGCAAACGCACACATACATTATATACTAGCGGATATAGAAAACGCACACATACATTATATACTAGAGGACATAGAAAACGCAAACCTACATTATATACTAGAGCACATAGAATACCCACATCTACATTATATACTAGAGGACATAGAGAACGCACACCTACATTATATACTAGAGGACATAGAAAACGCACACATACATTATATACTAGAGGACATAGAAAACGCACATCTACATTATATACTAGAGGACATAGAAAACGCACATCTACATTATATACTAGAGGACATAGAAAACGCACACCTACATTATACTAGAGGACACAGAAAACGCACATCTACATTATATACTAGAGGACATAGAAAACTAACATCTACATTATATACTAGAGGACATAGAAAACGAAAACCTACATTATATACTAGAGGACATAGAAAACGCACACCTACATTATATACTAGAGGACATAGAAAACGCACACCTACATTATATACTAGAGGACATAGAAAACTCACACCACCATTATATACTAGAGGACATAGAAAACGCACACCTACATTATATACTAGAGGACATAGAAAACGCACATCTACATTATATACTAGAGGACATAGAAAATGCACATCTACATTATATACTAGAGGACATAGAAAACGCAAACATACATTATATACTAGAGGACATAGAAAAAGCACATCTACATTATATACTAGAGGACATAGCAAACGCACACATACATTATATACTAGCGGATATAGAAAACGCACACATACATTATATACTAGAGGACATAGAAAACGCAAACCTACATTATATACTAGAGCACATAGAATACCCACATCTACATTATATACTAGAGGACATAGAGAACGCACACCTACATTATATAATAGAGGACATAGAAAACGCACACATACATTATATACTAGAGGACATAGAAAACGCACACCTACATTATATACTAGAGGACATAGAAAACGCACATCTACATTATATACTAGAGGACATAGAAAACGCACACCTACATTATATACTAGAGGACATAGAAAACGCACATCTACATTATATACTAGAGGACATAGAAAACGCACACCTACACTATATACTAGAGGACATAGAAAACGCACATCTACATTATATACTAGATGACATAGAAAACGCACACATACATTATATACTAGAGGATATAGAAAACGCACATCTACATTATATACTAGAGGACATAGAAAACGCACATCTACATTATATACTAGAGGACATAGAAAACGCACACCTACATTATATACTAGAGGACATAGAAAACGCACATCTACATTATATACTAGAGGACATAGAAAACGCACACATACATTATATACTAGAGGACATAGAAAACGCACACCTACATTATATACTAGAGGACATAGAAAACGCACACATACATTATATACTAGAGGACATAGAAAACGCACACATACATTATATACTAGAGGACATAGAAAACGCACACATACATTATATACTAGAGGACATAGAAAACGCACACCTACATTATATACTAGAGGACATAGAAAACGCACACCTACATTATATACTAGAGGACATAGAAAACGCACACCTACATTATATACTAGAGGACATAGAAAACGCACACCTACATTATATACTAGAGGACATAGAAAACGCACACCTACATTATATACTAGAGGACATAGAAAACGCACATCTTTATGGAGAAAATCTCAATAAGCTTTAAGCTTCCGATTTAACCCATTTTCGTTTTGTATACAATGTATATGTAATGTACATTATTATCGAATAAATATGTTTAAACCAAAACGCACACCTACATTATATACTAGAGGACATAGAAAACGCACACCTACAGTATATACTAGAGGACAAAGAAAACGCACAACTACTTTATATACTAGAGGACATAGAAAATGCACACATACATTATATACTAGAGGACATAGAAAACGCACATCTACATTATATACTAGAGGACATAGAAAACGCACACATACATTATATACTAGAGGACATAGAAAACGCACATCTACATTATATACTAGAGGACATAGCAAACCCACACATACATTATATACTAGCGGATATAGAAAACGCACACATACATTATATACTAGAGGACATAGAAAACACACACCTACATTATATACTAGAGGACATAGAAAACGCACATCTACATTATATACTAGAGGACATAGAAAACGCACACCTACATTATATACTAGAGGACATAGAAAACGCACACCTACATTATATACTAGAGGACATAGAAAACGCACACCTACATTATATACTAGAGGACATAGAAAACGCACACCTACATTATATACTAGAGGACATAGAAAACGCACACCTACATTATATACTAGAGGACATAGAAAACGCACACCTACATTAT
This sequence comes from Archivesica marissinica, assembly GCA_014843695.1. NCBI lineage: Eukaryota > Metazoa > Mollusca > Bivalvia > Venerida > Vesicomyidae > Archivesica > Archivesica marissinica. The sequence goes on along the minus strand of JABXNX010000206.1, from coordinate 2,152 downwards.
ATACTAGAGGACATAGAAAACGCACACCTACATTATATACTAGAGGACATAGAAAACGCACAACTACATTATATACTAGAGGACATAGAAAACGCATATCTACATTATATACTAGAGGACATAGAAAACGCACACATACATTATATACTAGAGGACATAGAAAACGCACATCTACATTATATACTAGAGGACATAGCAAACGCACACATACATTATATACTAGCGGATATAGAAAACGCACAATAACATTATATACTAGAGGACATAGAAAACGCACACCTACATTATATACTAGAGGACATAGAAAACGCACATCTACATTATATACTAGAGGACATAGAAAACGCACTCCTACATTATATACTAGAGGACATAGAAAACGCACACCTACAATATATACTAGAGGACAAAGAAAACGCACAACTACTTTATATACTAGAGGACATAGAAAACGCACACCTACATTATATACTAGAGGACATAGAAAACGCACACCTACATTATATACTAGAGGACATAGAAAACGCACACATACATTATATACTAGAGGACATAGAAAACGCACATCTACATTATATACTAGAGGACATAGCAAACGCACACATACATTATATACTAGAGGACATAGAAAACGCACACATACATTATATACTAGAGGACATAGAAAACGCACACCTACATTATATACTAGAGGACATAGAAAACGCACACCTACATTATATACTAGAGGACATAGAAAACGCACCCTACATTATATACTAGAGGACATAGAAAACGCACACCTACATTATATACTAGAGGACATAGAAAACGCACACCTACATTATATACTAGAGGACATAGAAAACGCACACCTACATTATATACTAGAGGACATAGAAAACGCACACCTACATTATATACTAGAGGACATAGAAAACGCACACCTACATTATATACTAGAGGACAAAGAAAACGCACACCTACATTATATACTAGAGGACATAGAAAACGCACACCTACATTATATACTAGAGGACATAGAAAACGCACACATACATTATATACTAGAGGACATAGAAAACGCACACCTACATTATATACTAGAGGACATAGCAAACGCACACATACATTATATACTAGAGGATAAAAAACCAAACACAATCTACATTATATACTAGAGGACATAGAAAACGCACACCTACATTATATACTAGAGGACATAGAAAACGCACACCTACATTATATACTAGAGGACATAGAAAACGCACACCTACATTATATACTAGAGGACATAGAAAACGCACACCTACATTATATACTAGAGGACATAGAAAACGCACACCTACATTATATACTAGAGGACATAGAAAACGCACACCTACATTATATACTAGAGGACATAGAAAACGCACACCTACATGATATACTAGAGGACATAGAAGCACACCTACATTATACTAGAGGACATATAAAACGCACACCAACATTATATACTAGAGGACATAGAAAACGCACACCTACATTATATACTAGAGGACATAGAAAACGCACACCTACATTATATACTAGAGGACATAGAAAACGCACACCTACATTATATACTAGAGGACATAGAAAACGCACACCTACATTATATACTAGAGGACATAGAAAACGCACACCTACATTATATACTAGAGGACATAGAAAACGCACACCTACATTATATACTAGAGGACATAGAAAACGCACACCTACATTATATACTAGAGGACATAGAAAACGCACACCTACATTATATACTAGAGGACATAGAAAACGCACACCTACATTATATACTAGAGGACATAGAAAACGCACACCTACATTATATACTAGAGGACATAGAAAACGCACACCTACATTATATACTAGAGGACATAGAAAACGCACACCTACATTATATACTAGAGGACATAGAAAACGCACACCTACATTATATACTAGAGGACATAGAAAACACACACCTACATTATATACTAGAGGACATAGAAAACGCACACCTTCATTATATACTAGAGGACATAGAAAAACGCACACCTACATTATATACTAGAGGACATAGAAAAACGCACACCTTCATTATATACTAGAGGACATAGAAAACGCACACCTACATTATATACTAGAGGACATAGAAAAATGCACACCT
>JABXNX010002293.1:0-44782 GCA_014843695.1 Archivesica marissinica | reverse complement strand
ATACATCCAGATTCATTCACATCCAGATACATTCACATACATCCAGATACATTCACATACAGCCAGATACATTCACATACAGCCAGATACATTCACATACAGCCAGATACATTCACATACAGCCAGATACATACACATACATCCAGATACATTCACATCCAGATACATTCAAATACATCCAGATACATTCACATACATCCAGATACATTCACATCCAGATACATTCACATACAGCCAGATACATACACATACATCCAGATACATTCACATACAGCCAGATACATACACATACAACCAGATACATACGCATACAGCCAGATACATTCACATACATCCAGATACATTCACATACATCCAGATACATTCACTTACATCCAGATACATTCAAATACAGCCAGATACATTCACATACAGCCAGATACATTCACATACAGCCAGATACATTCACATACAACCAGATACATTCACATACACCTAAAAGCTGATACATTCACATACAACCAGATACATTCACATACAGCCAGATACATACACATACAACCAGATACATACACATACAGCCAGATACATTCACATACAGCCAGATATATTCACATACACATACAACCAGATACAGCCAGATACATTCTCATACACATACAACCAGATACATAAACATACAGCAAGATACATTCACATACATCCATATACATTTACATACACATACAACCAGATACAGCCAGATACATTCACATACACATACAGCCAGATACTTTCACATACAACCAGATACATTCACATACATCCAGATACATTCACATACAACCAGATACATTCACATTCACATACAGCCAGATACATTCATATACAACCAGATACATTACATACAGCCAGATACATTCACATACAACCAGATACATTCACATACACATACAGCCAGATACATACACATAAAACCAGATACATACACATACAGCCAGCCAGATACATTCACATACATCCAGATGCATACACATAAAGCCAGATACATTCACATACACATACAACCAGATACAGCCAGATACATACACATACAGCAAGATACATTCACATACATCCATATACATTCACATACAACCAGATACATTCACATACACATACAACCAGATACATTCACATACTGCCAGATACATACACATACATCCAGATACATACACATCCAGATACATTCACATCCATATACATTCACATACATCCATATACATACACATACATCCAGATACATACACATCCAGATACATTCACATACATACAGATACATTCACATCCAGCCAGATACATTCACATACAACCAGATACATTCACATACAGCCAGATACATACACATACATCCAGATACATACACATCCAGATACATTCACATACATCCAGATACATACACATACAATCAGATACATTCACATACAGCAAGATACATACACATACATCCAGATACATACACATACAGCCAGATACATACACATACAACCAGATACATTCACATACAGCCAGATACATACACATACATCCAGATACATTCACATACTTCCAGATACATTCACATACTTCCAGATACATTCACATACATACAGATACATACACATACATCCAGATACATACACATACAACCAGATACATTCAAATACAGCCAGATACATACACATCCAGCCAGATACATTCACATACAACCAGATACATTCACATACATCCAGATACATTCACATACATCCAGATACATACACATACATCCAGATACATATACATCCAGATACTTTCACATACATCCAGATACATACACATATAACCAGATACATTCACATACAGCCAGATATATACATCCAGATACATACACATGCAGATACATTCACATACACCCAGATACATTCACATCCAGCCAGATACATTGACATACAGCCAGATACATTCACATACAGCCAGATAAATACACATGCATCCAGATACATACACATCCAGATACATTCACATACATCCAGATACATACACATACAACCAGATACATTCACATACAGCCAGATACATACACATACATCCAGATACATTCACATCCAGCCAGATACATTCACATACAACCAGATATATTCACATACATCAAGATACATACAAATACATCCAGATACATACAAATACATCCAGATACATTCACATACAACCATATACATTCCCATACACATACAACCAGATACATACACATACAACCAGATACATTCACATACATCCAGATACATTCACATACACATACAGCCAGCTACATTCACATACAACCAGATACAGCCAGATACATTCACATACAACCTGATACATACACATACAACCAGATACATTCACATACACATACAGCCAGATACATTCACATACAATCAGATACATTCACATACAACCAGATACATTCACATACACATACAGCCAGATACATACACATACAGCCAGATACATACACATACAACCAGATACATACACATACAACCAGATACATACACATACATACAGATACATTCACATACAGCCAGATACATTCACATACAGCCAGATACATTCACATACAGCCAGATACATACACATACAACCAGATACATACACATACATCCAGATACATTCATATACAGCCAGATACATACACATACAACCAGATACATACACATACAACCAGATACATTCACATACCGGCAGATACATACACATACAGCCAGATACATTCATATACAGCCGGATACATAAACATACATCCAGATTCATTCACATCCAGATACATTCACATACATCCAGATACATTCACATACAGCCAGATACATTCACATACAGCCAGATACATTCACATACAGCCAGATACATTCACATACAGCCAGATACATACACATACATCCAGATACATTCACATCCAGATACATTCAAATACATCCAGATACATTCACATACATCCAGATACATTCACATACATCCAGATACATTCACATCCAGATACATTCACATACAGCCAGATACATACACATACATCCAGATACATTCACATACAGCTAGATACATACACATACAACCAGATACATACACATACAGCCAGATACATTCACATACATCCAGATACATTCACATACATCCAGATACATTCACTTACATCCAGATACATTCAAATACAGCCAGATACATTCACATACAGCCAGATACATTCACATACAGCCAGATACATTCACATACAACCAGATACATTCACATACACCTAAAAGCTGATACATTCACATACAACCAGATACATTCACATACAGCCAGATACATACACATACAACCATATACATACACATACAGCCAGATACATTCACATACAGCCAGATATATTCACATACACATACAACCAGATACAGCCAGATACATTCTCATACACATACAACCAGATACATAAACATACAGCAAGATACATTCACATACATCCATATACATTTACATACACATACAACCAGATACAGCCAGATACATTCACATACACATACAGCCAGATACTTTCACATACAACCAGATACATTCACATACATCCATATACATTCACATACAACCAGATACATTCAAATTCACATACAGCCAGATACATTCATATACAACCAGATACATTCACATACAGCCAGATACATTCACATACAACCAGATACATTCACATACACATACAGCCAGATACATACACATAAAACCAGATACATACAGCCAGATACATTCACATACATCCAGATACATACACATACAGCCAGATACATTCACATACACATACATCCAGATACATTCACATACAGCCAGATACATTCACATACAACCAGATACATTCACATACACATACAACCAGATACATTCACATACAGCCAGATACATACACATACAGCCAGATACATTCACATACATCCAGATACATTCACATACAACCAGATACATTCACATACACATACAACCAGATACATTCACATACTGCCAGATACATACACATACATCCAGATACATACACATCCAGATACATTCACATACATCCAGATACATACACATACATCCAGATACATACACATCCAGATACATTCACATACATCCAGATACATTCACATCCAGCCAGATACATTCACATACAACCAGATACATTCACATACAGCCAGATACATACACATACATCCAGATACATACACATCCAGATACATTCACATACATCCAGATACATACACATACAATCAGATACATTCACATACAGCAAGATACATACACATACATCCAGATACATACACATACAGCCAGATACATACACATACAACCAGATACATTCACATACAGCCAGATACATACATATCTAGATACATTCACATACTTCCAGATACATTCACATACAGCCAGATACATACACATACATCCAGATACATACACATCTAGATACATTCACATACATCCAGATACATACACATACAACCAGATACATTCACATACAGACAGATACATACACATACATCCAGATACATACACATCCAGATACATTCACATACAGCCAGATACATACACATACAACCAGATACATTCACATACAGCCAGATACATACACATACATCCAGATACATACATATCCAGATACATTCACATACTTCCAGATACATTCACATACATCCAGATACATACACATACAACCAGATACATTCACATACAGCCAGATACATACACATACATCCAGATACATTCACATCCAGCCAGATACATTCACATACAACCAGATACATTCACATACATCCAGATACATACACATACATCCAGATACATACACATCCAGATACATTCACATACATCCAGATACATACACATATAACCAGATACATTCACATACAGCCAGATACATACATCCAGATACATACACGTCCAGATACATTCACATACATCCAGATACATTCACATCCAGCCAGATACATTGACATACAGCCAGATACATTCACCTACAGCCAGATACATACACATACATCCAGATACATACACATCCAGATACATTCACATACATCCAGATACATACACATACAACTAGATACATTCACATACAGCCAGATACATACACATACATCCAGATACATTCACATCCAGCCAGATACATTCACATACAACCAGATACATTCACATACAACCAGATACATTCACATACATCAAGATACATACAAATACAACCAGATACATTCACATACAACCATATACATTCACATACACATACAACCAGATACATACACATACAACCAGATACATTCACATACATCCAGATATATTCACATACACATACAGCCAGATACATACACATACAGCCAGCTACATTCACATACAACCAGATACAGCCAGATACATTCACATACAACCTGATACATTCACATACAAACAGATACATTCACATACACAAACAGCCAGATACATACACATACATCCAGATACATACACATACAACCAGATACATACACATACAACCAGATACATACACATACATCCAGATACATTCACATACAGCCAGATACATTCACATACAGCCATATACATACACATACAACCAGATACATACACATACATCCAGATACATTCATATACAGCCAGATACATACACATACAACCAGATACATACAACCAGATACATTCACATACAGGCAGATACATTCACATACAGCCAGATACATTCATATACAGCCGGATACATACACATACATCCAGATTCATTCACATCCAGATACATTCACATACATCCAGATACATTCACATACAGCCAGATACATTCACATACAGCCAGATACATTCACATACAGCCAGATACATTCACATACAGCCAGATACATACACATACATCCAGACCAGATACATTCACATACATCCAGATACATTCACTTACATCCAGATACATTCAAATACAGCCAGATACATTAACATACAGCCAGATACATTCACATACAGCCAGATACATTCACATACAAGCTGATACATTCACATACAACCAGATACATTCACATACACATATATTCAGATATATTCACATACATCCAGATACATTCACATACAACCAGATACATTCACATACACATACAGCCAGATACATTCACACACACATACAACCAGATACATTCACATACAGCCAGATACATTCACATACACATACAACCAGATACATTCACATACAGCCAGATACATTCACATACACATACAAGCTGATACATTCACATACAGCCAGATACATTCACACACAGCCAGATACATTCACATACAACCAGATACATTCCCATACACATACAAGATGATACATTCACATACAACTAGATACATTCACATACAGCCAGATACATACACATACAACCAGATACATACACATACAGCCAGATATATTCACATACACATACAACCAGATACAGCCAGATACATTCTCATACACATACAACCAGATACATACACATACAGCCAGATACATTCACATACATCCAGATATATTTTACATACACATACAACCAGATACAGCCAGATACATTCACATACACATACAGCCAGATACATTCACATACAACCAGATATATTCACATACATCCAGATACATTCACATACAACCAGATACATTCACATTCACATACAGCCAGATACATTCATATGCAACCAGATACATTCACATAAAGCCAGATATATTCACATACAACCAGATACATTCACATACACATACAGCCAGATACATACACATACAACCAGATACATACACATACAGCCAGATACATTAAAATACAGCCAGATACATTCACATACAACCAGATACATTCACATACAACCAGATACATTCACATACATCCATATACATTCATCCAGATACATACACATACAGCCAGATACATTCACATACATCCATATACATTCACATACAGCCAGATACATTCACATACAACCAGATACATTCACATACACATACAACCAGATACATTCACATACAGCCAGATACATACACATACAGCCAGATACATTCACATACATCCAGATACATTCACATACAACCAGATACATTCACATACACATACAACCATATACATTCACATACTGCCAGATACATACACATACATCCAGATACATACACATCCAGATACATTCACATTCATCCAGATACATACACATCCAGATACATTCACATACATTCAGATACATTCACATCTAGCCAGATACTTTCACATACAACCAGATACATTCACATACAGCCAGATACATACACATACATCCAGATACATACACATCCAGATACATTCACATACATCCAGATACATACACATACAACCAGATATATTCACATACAGCCATATACATACACATACATCCAGATACATACACATCACATACAGCCAGATAAATACACATACAACCAGATACATTCAAATACATCCAGATACATACACATCCAGATACATTCACATACATCCAGATACATACACATACAACTAGATACATTCACATACAGCCAGATACATACACATACATCCAGATACATTCACATCCAGCCAGATACATTCACATACAACCAGATACATTCACATACATCAAGATACATACAAATACAACCAGATACATTCACATACAACCATATACATTCACATACACATACAACCAGATACATACACATACAACCAGATACATTCACATACATCCAGATACATTCACATACACATACAGCCAGATACATACACATACAACCAGATACATACACATACAGCCAGATACATTCACATACAACCAGATACATTCACATACACATACAACCACATACAACCAGATACATTCACATACACATACAGCCAGATACATTCACATACAACCAGATACATTCACATACAGCCAGATACATTCACATACAACCAGATACATACACATACAGCCAGATACATACACATACAACCAGATACATTCACATACACATACAACCAGATACATTCACATACAGCCAGATACATTCACATACAGCCAGATACATTCACATACAGCCAGATACATACACATACAACCAGATACATACACATACATCCAGATACATTCATATACAGCCAGATACATACACATACAACCAGATACATACACATACAACCAGATACATTCACATACAGACAGATACATTCACATACAGCCAGATACATACACATACATCCAGATACATTCACATCCAGATACATTCACATACATCCAGATACATTCACATACAGCCAGATACATTCACATACAGCCAGATACATTCACATACAGCCAGATACATTCACATACAGCCAGATACATACACATACATCCAGATACATTCACATCCAGATACATTCACATACATCCAGATACATTCACATACATCCAGATACATTCACATCCAGATACATTCACATACAGCCAGATACATACACATACATCCAGATACATTCAACTACAGCCAGATACATACACATACAACCAGATACATACACATACAGCCAGATACATTCACATACAGCCAGATACATTCACATACATCCAGATACATTCACTTACATCCAGATACATTCAAATACAGCCAGATACATTCAAATACAGCCAGATACATTCACATACAGCCAGATACATTCATATACAAGCTGATACATTCACATACAACCAGATACATTCACATACACATACATTCAGATATATTCACATACATCCAGATACATTCACATACAACCAGATACATTCACATACACATACAGCCAGATACATTCACACACACATACAACCAGATACATTCACATACAGCCAGATACATTCACATACACATACAACCAGATACATTCACATACAGCCAGATACATTCACATACACATACAAGCTGATACATTCACATACAGCCAGATACATTCACACACAGCCAGATACATTCACATACAACCAGATACATACCCATACACATACAAGCTGATACATTCACATACAACTAGATACATTCACATACAGCCAGATACATACACATACAACCAGATACATACACATACAGCCAGATATATTCACATACACATACAACCAGATACAGCCAGATACATTCACATACACATACAACCAGATACATTCACATACAGCCAGATACATACACATACAGCCAGATACATTCACATACATCAAGATACATTCACATACAACCAGATACATTCACATACACATACAACCATATACATTCACATACTGCCAGATACATACACATACATCCAGATACATACACATCCAGATACATTCACATTCATCCAGATACATACACATCCAGATACATTCACATACATTCAGATACATTCACATCTAGCCAGATACTTTCACATACAACCAGATACATTCACATACAGCCAGATACATACACATACATCCAGATACATACACATCCAGATACATTCACATACATCCAGATACATACACATACAACCAGATATATTCACATACAGCCATATACATACACATACATCCAGATACATACACATTCACATACAGCCAGATAAATACACATACAACCAGATACATTCACATACATCCAGATACATACACATCCAGATACATTCACATACATCCAGATACATACACATACAACTAGATACATTCACATACAGCCAGATACATACACATACATCCAGATACATTCACATCCAGCCAGATACATTCACATACAACCAGATACATTCACATACATCAAGATACATACAAATACAACCAGATACATTCACATACAACCATATACATTCACATACACATACAACCAGATACATACACATACAACCAGATACATTCACATACATCCAGATACATTCACATACACATACAGCCAGATACATACACATACAGCCAGCTACATTCACATACAACCAGATACAGCCAGATACATTCACATACAACCTGATACATACACATACAACCAGATACATTCACATACACATACAGCCAGCTACAATCACATACAAACAGATACATTCACATACACATACAGCCAGATACATACACATACAGCCAGATACATACAGCCAGATACATACACATACAACCAGATACATACACATACAACCAGATACATACACATACATCCAGATATATTCACATACAGCCAGATACATTCACATACAGCCAGATACATTCACATACAGCCAGATACATACACATACAACCAGATACATACACATACATCCAGATACATTCATATACAGCCAGATACATACACATACAACCAGATACATACACATACAACCAGATACATTCACATACAGACAGATACATTCACATACAGCCAGATACATTCATATACAGCCGGATACATACACATACATCCAGATTCATTCACATCCAGATACATTCACATACATCCAGATACATTCACATACAGCCAGATACATTCACATACAGCCAGATACATTCACATACAGCCAGATACATTCACATACAGCCAGATACATACACATACATCCAGATACATTCACATCCAGATACATTCAAATACATCCAGATACATTCACATACATCCAGATACATTCACATCCAGATACATTCACATACAGCCAGATACATACACATACATCCAGATACATTCAACTACAGCCAGATACATACACATACAACCAGATACATACACATACAGCCAGATACATTCACATACAGCCAGATACATTCACATACATCCAGATACATTCACTTACATCCAGATACATTCAAATACAGCCAGATACATTCAAATACAGCCAGATACATTCACATACAGCCAGACACATTAATATACAAGCTGATACATTCACATACAACCAGATACATTCACATACACATACATTCAGATATATTCACATACATCCAGATACATTCACATACAACCAGATACATTCACATACACATACAGCCAGATACATTCACACACACATACAACCAGATACATTCACATACAGCCAGATACATTCACATACACATACAACCAGATACATTCACATACAGCCAGATACATTCACATACACATACAAGCTGATACATTCACATACAGCCAGATACATTCACACACAGCCAGATACATTCACATACAACCAGATACATACCCATACACATACAAGCTGATACATTCACATACAACTAGATACATTCACATACAGCCAGATACATACACATACAACCAGATACATACACATACAGCCAGATATATTCACATACATATACAACCAGATACAGCCAGATACATTCTCATACACATACAACCAGATACATACACATACAGCCAGATACATTCACATACATCCAGATATATTTTACATACACATACAACCAGATACAGCCAGATACATTCACATACACATACAGCCAGATACATTCACATACAACCAGATACATTCACATACATCCAGATACATTCACATACAACCAGATACATTCACATTCACATACAGCCAGATACATTCATATACAACCAGATACATTCACATACAGCCAGATATATTCACATACAACCAGATACATTCACATACACATACAGCCAGATACATACACATACACATACAGCCAGATACATACACATACAACCAGATACATACACATACAGCCAGATACATTAAAATACAGCCAGATATATTCACATACAACCAGATACATTCACATACAACCAGATACATTCACATACATCCATATACATTCACATACATCCAGATACATACACATACAGCCAGATACATTCACATACATCCAGATACATTCACATACAGCCAGATACATTCACATACAACCAGATACATTCACATACACATACAACCAGATACATTCACATACAGCCAGATACATACACATACAGCCAGATACATTCACATACATCCAGATACATTCACATACAACCAGATACATTCACATACACATACAACCAGATACATTCACATACTGCCAGATACATACACATACATCCAGATACATACACATCCAGATACATTCACATACATCCAGATACATACACATCCAGATACATTCACATACATCCAGATACATTCACATCTAGCCAGATACTTTCACATACAACCAGATACATTCACATGCAGCCAGATACATACACATACATCCAGATACATACACATCCAGATACATTCACATACATCCAGATACATACACATACAACCAGATATATTCACATACAGCCATATACATACACATACATCCAGATACATACACATCCAGATACATTCACATACAGCCAGATACATACACTTACAACCAGATACATTCACATACATCCAGATACATACACATACAACCAGATACATTCACATACAGCCAGATACATACACATACAACCAGATACATTCACATACAGCCAGATACATACACATACATCCAGATACATTCACATCCAACCAGATACATTCACATACAACCAGATACATTCTCATACATCCAGATACATACACATACATCCAGATACATACACATCCAGATACATTCACATACACATACATCCAGATACATTCACATACAGCCAGATACATTCACATTCAACCAGATACATTCACATACACATACAACCAGATACATTCACATACAGCCATATACATACACATACAGCCAGATACATTCACATACATCCAGATACATTCACATACAACCAGATACATTCACATACACATACAACCAGATACATTCACGTACAGCCAGATACATTCACATACAACCAGATATATTCACATACAGCCAGATATATACACATACATCCAGATACATACACATCGAGATACATTCACATACATCCAGATACATACACATACATCCAGATACATACACATCCAGATACATTCACATACATCCAGATACATTCACATCCATCCAGATACATTCATATACAACCAAATACATTCACATACAGCCAGATACATACACATACATCCAGATACATACACAATCAGATACATTCACATACATCCAGATACATTCACATACAGCCAGATACATACACATACAACCAGATACATTCACATCCAGATACATTCACATACACATACATCCAGATACATTCACATACAGCCAGATACATACACATACAGCCAGATACATTCACATACATCCAGATACATTCACATACAGCCATATACATAAACATACAACCAGATACATACACATACAACCAGATACATACACATACAGCCAGATACATTCACATACAGCCAGATACATTCACATACAGCCAGATACATACACATACATCCAGATATATTCACATCCAGATTGTCACAAAATGACTCTTGTATTAATGAACACATTATTATAACCCTAAATCGGGGCCTCATTTTCCCATTTTATAGAAGGGGTTTTGCAATAAAGGTAAACACATCTTCAAAGATCCAGGTATAAGGGGAGGTATAGTGATCTAAGAGGATCCAATCTTCTTGGATGTTATAGGGGAACTATTTAAAGCGTTTCCTGGATAATATCGGACAGAGATAACATAATAAGGTTTATTTCTGTGTAACCGATTGTAATAAATCCATATACCAGGACCTCTATAAACTAGTTTATTTTACATATCACCTGATAACGGTAGCACAGGGATTTAGTGAATTGTGAGATTAGCATGGGCTGAACAACTATTTAACACAGTAAGAGACCTGACATATTACCATTCACTTCAAACGTTGTGAGAATTTGGTCAGAGCGAAATGCGGATTTGATCACGTAAGTGCAATTTATAGATATTTCTTTTAAAACTCAATTTGGCTACTATTCTCACTGTATATTTATAGCCAAATTGTGCAAGGAATCTTGACTGTTTTCACCAGCCTACAGAAGGTGGTGTCTTTTGCGTTATAGCTATTCGAGTAAATTATTGCAATGGTTTAGTATATAGTTTACTTTCACTTGAGTGCGAAACAAGTTCAGTATATAGAACTTGGTATGCAGTTTGCATTCACTTGATTACGATGCATTCACTTGATTACGCAACCAGTTCATTATGTAGAACTGACCGGGGTTTCATTCATTGTAAATTAGTAACCAGGTGGTTATTTATACAACTATAGTTCGCCCGATGGCGAAACATGTTCCATTGGAATAAGGAGTCTAAAGGCATGTTACTATGTTGCATACTTTGAATGTAATTACTTTATATTGTTACTTTATATTGTCATGGATGTATAAATGTGAATGTCACTGAGATATCGTCCGGCTGATGTATGAATGGTGCCAGTCCGATACGTTATACGGCATCCGTCCGTTATGAACTAATGTAACCATACACCGCGTACAGTGAATAATTAAGGTGTTATGTACACAGCTTACAGTGTACAATTGACGTATTATGTATATACTCATGTATGAGGGAACTTGATTGATATAATGGAACTTTGTCGATGTAATCACATAATTGATACGAGGTCACGAAACTGTATGTATTTACGCGGAAACTGGTGAATTAGATGCGAAGGGCACTATGAGATAGGAGCTGAGCCTACACCAGGTGGAACCGACTTAGTTTAAGTCACAGGTATGGAATACCAATGAACATGCATACTAGATGCTCGTCTTTAATATGACGTACTTATTATAAAATTGTAGCCGCACGCAACATGGAGTGGAGTGTGAGATGCTAACAGCTGGGGAACTGCCAATGTGTGGATAGCCGTCAAAGGACGTCACCCACGTAATCGCCAGATGAGCGACGACAGACCCACCAGGCTAAGCAACTAACAGTGGAACTGCAGACCTGAACGACCCGGAGTTACCACGTGACCGGACAACCAGGAAACCGGCATAGGAGGTTGGCCCGACACGCTTAAGAGCGAACCAACCCAGATATATGTAAAAAACGTTACATCATTGAAATATTCCGCGAATGATTAAATCAACAAGTGTCTAACCGGCAAAGAACTAACAACGGAACACGTGAACTTTTCAGGCCGCCAAATGACGTTTCAGTCATTACCTATTGCATCATCATCATTCATTTATATGTAAATAAATTGTAGATATTGTACATTGTCTTAGTATTCTACCATAGTGAGTACTCCCCCTTGGATCATCTTGTGTCACAGATACATTCACATACATCCAGATACATTCACATACAGCCAGATACATTCACATACAGCCAGATACATTCACATACACAAGTTGGCAGTTTCTTACGGAGGTTGGTGCATCCAAGTACTGGTTAACCGCTGGAGCCTGCCCAGGAAAGGTGTTGTTAGGTAAACTGCCCGCCGGCGATATAGCCCAAAATGGTGCTGATGCAGGCGTAAAACACGAATCATAACATAACATAAAATAACATTCACATACAGCCAGATACATTCACATTCAGCCAGATACATACACATACATCCAAATACATTCACATCCAGATACATTCACATACATCCAGATACATTCACATCCAGATACATTCACATACAGCCAGATACATACACATACAGCCAGATACATTCACATACAGCCAGATACATTCACATACATCCAGATACATTCACATACAGCCAGATACATACACATACAACCAGATACATACACATACAACCAGATACATACACATACATCCAGATACATTCATATACAGCCAGATACATACGCATACAACCAGATACATACGCATACAACCAGATACATTCACATACAGGCAGATACATTCACATACAGCCAGATACATTCACCTACAGCCAGATACATTCACATACAGCCAGATACATTCACATACAGCCAGATACATACACATACATCCATATACATTCACATCCAGATACATTCACATACATCCAGATACATTCACATACATCCAGATACATTCACATCCAGATACATTCACATACAGCCAGATACATACACATACATCCAGATACATTCACATACAGCCAGATACATACACATACAACCAGATACATACACATACAGCCAGATACATTCACATACAGCCAGATACATTCACATACATCCAGATACATTCACTTACATCCAGATACATTCACATACAGCCAGATACATTCACATACAGCCAGATACATTCACATACAGCCAGATACATTCACATACAAGCTGATACATTCACATACAACCAGATACATTCACATATACATACATCCAGATATATTCACATACATCCAGATACATTCACATACAACCAGATACATTCACATACACATACAACCAGATACAATCACATACAGCCAGATACATTCACATACAGCCAGATACATTCACATACACATACAAGCTGACACATTCACATACAGCCAGATACATTCACATACAGCCAGATACATTCACATACAACCAGATACATTCACATACACATACAAGCTGATACATTCACATACAATCAGATACATTCACATACAGCCAGATACATACACATACAACCATATACATACACATACAGCCAGATATATTCACATACACATACAACCAGATACAGCCAGATACATTCACATACACATACAACCAGATACATACACATACAGCCAGATACATTCACATACATCCAGATACATTTACATACACATACAACCAGATACAGCCAGATACATTCACATACACATACAGCCAGATACATTCACATACAACCAGATACATTCACATACATCCAGATACATTCACATACAACCAGATACATTCACATTCACATACAGCCAGATACATTCACATACAACCAGATACATTCACTACAGCCAGATACATTCACATACAACCAGATGCATTCACATACACATACAGCCAGATACATACACATACAACCAGATACATACAAATACAGCCAGATACATTCACATACTGCCAGATACATTCACATACAACCAGATACATTCACATACAACCAGATACATTCACATACATCCATATACATTCACATACATCCAGATACATACACATACAGCCAGATACATTCACATACACATACATCCAGATACATTCACATACAGCCAGATACATTCACATACAACCAGATACATTCACATACACATACAACCAGATACATTCACATACAGCCAGATACATACACATACAGCCAGATACATTCACATACATCCAGATACATTCACATACAACCAGATACATTCACATACACATACAACCAGATACATTCACGTACATCCAGATACATTCACATACAACCAGATACATTCACATACAGCCAGATATATAAACATACATCCAGATACATACACATCGAGATACATTCACATACATCCAGATATATACACATACATCCAGATACATACACATCCAGATACATTCACATACATCCAGATACATTCACATCCAGCCAGATACATTCATATACAACCAAATACATTCACAGACAGCCAGATACATACACATACATCCAGATACATACACATCCAGATACATTCACATACATCCAGATACATACACATACAACCAGATACATTCACATACAGCCAGATACATACACATACATCCAGATACATACACATCCAGATACATTCACATACAGCCAGATACATTCACATACATCCAGATACATTCACATACAACCAGATACATTCACATACACATACAACCAGATACATTCACGTACAGCCAGATACATTCACATACAACCAGGTACATTCACATACATCCAGATATATACACATACATCCAGATACATACACATCGAGATACATTCACATACATCCAGATATATACACATACATCCAGATACATACACATCCAGATACATTCACATACATCCAGATACATTCACAATCAGCCAGATACATACACATACAACCAGATACATTCACATACAGCCAGATACATACACATACATCCAGATACATTCACATACATCTAGATACATTCACATACATCCAGATACATACACATACAACCAGATACATTCACATACAGCCAGATATATACACATACATCCAGATACATTCACATCCAGCCAGATACATTCAGATACATTCACATACATCCAGATACATACACATACATCCAGATACTTACACATCCAGATACATTCACATACATCCAGATACATACACATACAACCAGATACATTCACATACAGCCAAATACATACACATACATCCAGATACATACACATCCCGATACATTCACATACATCCAGATACATTCACATCCAGCCAGATACATTCACATACAACCAGATACATTCACATACAGCCAGATATATACACATACATCCAGATACATACACATCGAGATACATTCACATACATCCAGATACATACACATACATCCAGATACATACACATCCACATACATTCACATACATCCAGATACATTCACATCCAGCCAGATACATTCACATACAACCAAATACATTCACATACAGCCAGATACATACACATCCAGATACATTCACATACATCCAGATACATACACATACAACCAGATACATTCACATACAGCCAGATACATACACATACATCCAGATACATACACATCCAGATACATACACATCCAGATACATTCACATACAGCCAGATACATTCACATACTTCCAGATACATTCACATAAAACCAGATACATTCACATACACATACAACCAGATACATTCACGTACAGCCAGATACATTCACATACAACCAGATACATTCACATACAGCCAGATATATACACATACATCCAGATACATACACATCGAGATACATTCACATACATCCAGATACATACACATACATCCAGATACATATACATCCAGATACATTCACATACATCCAGATACATTCACATCCAGCCAGATACATTCACATACAACCAAATACATTCACATACAGCCAGATACATACACATACATCCAGATACATACACATACATCCAGATACATACACATCCATCCAGATACATTCACATACATCCAGATACATTCACATACATCCAGATACATACACATACAGCCAGATACATTCACATACAGCCAGATACATACACATACATCCAGATACATACACATCCAGATACATTCAAAAACAGCCAGATACATACACATACAACCAGATACATTCACATACAGCCAGATACATACACATACATCCAGATACATACACATCCAGACACATTCACATACATCTAGATACATTCACATACATCCAGATACATACACATACAACCAGATACATTCACATACAGCCAGATACATACACATACATCCAGATACATTCACATCCAGCCAGATACATTCACATACAACCAGTTACATTCACATACATCCAGATACATACACATACATCCAGATACATACACATACATCCAGATACATACACATCCAGATACATTCACATACATCCAGATACATACACATACAACCAGATACATTCACATACAGCCAAATACATACACATACATCCAGATACATACACATCCAGATACATTCACATACATCCAGATACATTCACATCCAGCCAGATACATTGACATACAACCAGATACATTCACATACAGCCAGATACATACACATACATCCAGATACATACACATCCAGATACATTCACATACAACCAGATACATTCACATACAGCCAGATACATACACATACATCCAGATACATTCACATACAACCAGATACATTCACATACATCCAGATACATACACATACATCCAGATACATTCACATACAACCATATACATTCACATACACATAAAACCAGATGCATACACATACAACCAGATACATTCACATACATCCAGATACATTCACATACACATACAGCCAGATACATAGACATACAGCCAGATACATTCACATACAACCAGATACAGCCAGATACATTCACATACAACCTGATACATACACATACAACCAGATACATTCACATACACATACAGCCAGATACATTCACATACAACCAGATACATTCACATACAACCAGATACATTCACATACACATACAGCCAGATACATACACATACAGCCAGAAACATATACATACAACCAGATACATACACATACAACCAGATACATACACATACAGCCAGATACATTCACATAAAGCCTGATACATTCACATACAGCCATATACATTCACATAGAGCCAGATACATACACATACATCCAGATACATTCACATCCAGATACATTCACATACATTCAGATACATTCACATACAGCCAGATAACATTCACATACAGCCAGATACATTCACATACAGCCAGATACATACACATACATCCAGATACATTCACATCCAGATACATTCACATACATCCAGATACATTCACATACATACAGATACATTCACATACATACAGATACATTCACATACATCCAGATACATTCACATACAGCCAGATACATAAACTTACATCCAGATACATTCACATACAGCCAGATACATACACATACAACCAGATACATACACATACAGCCAGATACATTCACATACAGCCAGATACATTCACATACATCCAGATACATTCACATACATCCAGATACATTCACATACATCCAGATACATTCACATACAGCCAGATACATTCACATACAGCCAGATACATTCACATACAGCCAGATACATTCATATACAAGCTGATATATTCACATACAACCAGATACATACACATACATCCAGATACATTCACATACATCCAGATACATTCACATACAACCAGATACATTCACATACACATACAGCCAGATACATTCACATACTCATACAAACATATACATTCACATACAGCCAGATACATTCACATACACATACAACCAGATACATTCACATACAGCCAGATACATTCACATACACATACAAGCTGATACATTTACATACAGCCAGATACATTCACATACAGCCAGATACATTCACATACAACCAGATACATTCACATACACATACAAGCTGATACATTCACATACAACCAGATACATTAACATACAGCCAGATACATACACATACAACCAGATACATACACATACAGCCAGATACATTCACATACAGCCAGATACATTCACGTACACATACAACCAGATAGAGACAGATACATTCACATACACATACAACCAGATACATACACATACAGCCAGATACATTCACATACAATACATTCACATACATCCAGATACATTCACATACAACCAGATACATTCACATTCACATACAGCCAGATACACTCATATACAACCAGATACATTCACATACACCAGATAATCACATACACCAGATACATCACACACAACACCAAAAACACAACACCAAACAACAAACACCAAACACACACACAAACACACAACACAAACACACAACACCAGATACATTCACATACAGCCAGATACATTCACATACAACCAGATACATTCACATACACATACAGCCAGATACATACACATACAACCAGATACATACACATACACCAGATACATCACATACAGCCAGATACATTCACATACAGCAGATACATTCACATACAACCAATACATTCACATACACCAGATACATCACATACAGCCAGATACATTCACATACACCAGATACATTCACATACAACCAGATACATTCACATACATCCAGATACATTCACATACATCCAGATACATTCACATACAGCCAGATACATTCACATAACAACACACAAACATTCACATCCATCCAGATACATTCACATACAGCCAGATACATTCACATGCAACCAGATACATACACATACAGATACATTCACATACATCCAGATACATTCACATCCAGCCAGATACATTCACATCCAGCCATATACATTGACATACAACCAGATACATTCACATACAGCCAAATACATACACATACATCCAGATACATACACATCCAGATACATTCACATACATCCAGATACATACACATTCAACCAGATACATTCACATACAGCCAGATACATACACATACATCCAGATACATTCACATCCAGCCAGATACATTCACATACAACCAGATACATTCACATACATCCAGATACATGCACATACATCCAGATACATACACATACATCCAGATACATTCACATACAACCATATACATTCACATACACATACAACCAGATACATACACATACAACCAGATACATTCCCATACATCCAGATACATTCACATACACATACAGCCAGATACATATACATACAGCCAGACACATTCACATACAACCAGATACAGCCATATACATTCACATACAACCAGATACATTCACATACACATACAGCCAGATACATTCACATACAACCAGATACATTCACATACAACCATATACATTCACATACACATACAGCCAGATACATACATATACAGCCAGATACATACACATACAACCAGATACATACACATACAACCAGATACATACACATACAGCCAGATACATTCACATACAGCCAGATACATTCACATACATACATATACATTCACATACAGCCAGATACATACACATACATCCAGATACATTCACATCCAGATACATTCACATACATCCAGATACATTCACATACAGCCAGATACATTCACATACAGCCAGATACATTCACATACAGCCAGATACATACACATACATCCAGATACATTCACATACATCCAGATACATTCACATACATCCAGATACATTCACATACATCCAGATACATTCAAATACAGCCAGATACATACACTTACATCCAGATACATTCACATACAGCCAGATACATACACATACAACCAGATACATACACATACAGCCAGATACATTCACATACAGTCAGATACATTCACATACATCCAGATACATTCAGATACATCCAGATACATTCACATACAATACAGCCAGATACATTCACATACAGCCAGATACATTCACATACAGCCAGATACATTCATATACAAGCTGATACATTCACATACAACCAGATACATTCACATACACATACATCCAGATACATTCACATACATCCAGATACATTCACATACAACCAGATACATTCACAAACACATACAGCCAGATACATTCACATACACATACAACCAGATACATTCACATACAGCCAGATACATTCACATACACATACAAGCTGATACATTCACATACAGCCAGATACATTCACATACAGCCAGATACATTCACATACAACCAGATACATTCACATACACATACAAGCTGATACATTCACATACAACCAGATACATTCACATACAGCCAGATACATAAACATACAACCAGATACATACACATACAGCCATATACATTCACATACAGCCAGATACATTCACATACACATACAACCAGATACAGCCAGATACATTCACATACACATACAACCAGATACATACACATACAGCCAGATACATTCACATACAATACATTCACATACATCCAGATACATTCACATACAGCCAGATACATTCACATTCACATACAGCCAGATACATTCAGATACAACCAGATACATTCATATACAGCCAGATACATTCGCATACAACCAGATACATTCACATACACATACAGCCAGATACATACACATACAACCAGATACATACACATACAGCCAGATACATTCACATACAGACATATACATTCACATACAACCAGATACATTCACATACAACCAGATACATTCACTTACATCCAGATACATTCACATACATCCAGATACATACACATACAGCAATATACATTCACATACACATACATCCAGATACATTCACATACAGCCAGATACATTCACATACAACCAGATACATTCACATACAATCAGATACATTCACATACACATACAACCAGATACATTCACATACAGCCAGATACATACACATACAGCCAGATACATTCACATACATCCAGATACATTCACATACAACCAGATACATTCACATACACATACACCAGATACATCACATACAGCCAGATACATTCACATACACCAGATACATTCACATACAGCCAGATACATACACATACACCAGATACATACAATCAGATACATTCACATACATCCAGATACATACACATACAACCAGATACATTCACATACAGCCAGATACATTCACATACATCCAGATACATACACATACATCCAGATAATAACACATCCAATACATTCACATCAGATACATTCACATACAGCCAGATACATACACATACAGCCAGATACATTCACATACATCCAGATACATTCACATACATCCAGATACATTCACATACAGCCAGATACATTCACATACACCAGATACATTCACATACACCAGATACACACATACAACCAGATACATTCACATACACTACACCAGATACATCACATCACATACACCAGATACATTCACATACACAACACAAACACATACACTACAACCAGATACATTCACATACAGCCAGATACATACACATACAGCCAGATACATTCACATACATCCAGATACATTCACATACAACCAGATACATTCACATACACATACAACCAGATACATTCACATACAGCCAGATACATTCACATACAACCAGATACATTCACATACAGCCAGATACATACACATACAAACATACAACCAGATCATTCAACACCAGATACATACACATACAACCAGATACATTCACATCAGCCAGATACATACACATAATCCAGATACATACACATACATCCAGATAATACACATAATACATTCACATCCAGATACATTCAAATACAGCCAGATACATACACATACAGCCATATACATTCACATACATCCAGATACATTCACATACATCCAGATACATTCACATACAGCCATATACATTCACATACAGCCAGATACATTCACATACAGCCAGATACATTCTCATACACATACATCCAGATACATTCACATACATCCAGATACTTTCACATACAACCAGATACATTCACATACACTTACAACCAGATACATTCACCTAGAGCCAGATGCATACACATACAGCCAGATACATTCACATACATCCATATACATTCACATACAACCAGATACATTCACATACACATACAACCAGATACATTCACATACAGCCAGATACATTCACATACAACCAGATACATTCCCATACTGCCAGATACATACACATACATCCAGATACATACATATCCAGATACATTCACATACATCCAGATACATACACATACAACCAGATACATTCACATACAGCCAGATACATATACATACATCCAGATAGATACACATACATCCCGATATATACACATCCAGATACATTCACATCCAGATACATTCACATACAGCCAGATACATACACATACATCCAGATGTATTCACATACAGCCAGATACATACACATAAAACCAGATACATACACATACAGCCAGGTACATTCACATATAGCCAGATACATTCACATACAAGCTGATACATTCACATACAACCAGATACATTCACATACAGCCAGATACATAAACATACAACCAGATACATACACATACAGCCATATACATTCACATACAGCCAGATACATTCACATACACATACAACCAGATACAGCCAGATACATTCACATACACATACAACCAGATACATACACATACAGCCAGATACATTCACATACAATACATTCACATACATCCAGATACATTCACATACAACCAGATACATTCACATTCACATACAGCCAGATACATTCAGATACAACCAGATACATTCATATACAGCCAGATACATTCACATACAACCAGATACATTCACATACACATACAGCCAGATACATACACATACAACCAGATACATACACATACAGCCAGATACATTCACATACAGACATATACATTCACATACAACCAGATACATTCACATACAACCAGATACATTCACTTACATCCAGATACATTCACATACATCCAGATACATACACATACAGCAATATACATTCACATACACATACATCCAGATACATTCACATACAGCCAGATACATTCACATACAACCAGATACATTCACATACAATCAGATACATTCACATACACATACAACCAGATACATTCACATACAGCCAGATACATACACATACAGCCAGATACATTCACATACATCCAGATACATTCACATACAACCAGATACATTCACATACACATACAACCAGATACATTCACATACAGCCAGATACATTCACATACAACCAGATACATTCACATACAGCCAGATACATACACATACATCCAGATACATACATATCCAGATACATTCACATACATCCAGATACATACACATACAACCAGATACATTCACATGCAGCCAGATACATACACATATATCCAGATACATACACATACATCCAGATATATACACATCCAGATACATTCACATCCAGATACATTCAAATACAGCCAGATACATACACATACAGCCATATACATTCACATACATCCAGATACATTCACATACATCCAGATACATTCACATACAGCCATATACATTCACATACAGCCAGATACATTCACATACAGCCAGATACATTCACAAACAAGCTGATACATTCACATACAACCAGATACATTCACATACACATACATCCAGATACATTCACATACATCCAGATACATACACATACAGCCAGATACATTCTCATACACATACATCCAGATACATTCACATACATCCAGATACTTTCACATACAACCAGATACATTCACATACACATACAACCAGATACATTCACATACAGCCAGATACATTCACATACAACCAGATACATTCCCATACAGCCAGATACATACACATACATCCAGATACATACATATCCAGATACATTCACATACATCCAGATACATACACATACAACCAGATACATTCACATGCAGCCAGATACATATACATACATCCAGATACATACACATACATCCCGATATATACACATCCAGATACATTCACATCCAGATACATTCACATACAGCCAGATACATACACATACATCCAGATGTATTCACATACAGCCAGATACATACACATAAAACCAGATACATACACATACAGCCAGGTACATTCACATATAGCCAGATACATTCACATACATCCAGATACATTCACATACATCCAGATACATTCACATACAGCCATATACATTCACATACAGCCAGATACATTCACTTACAGCCAGATAAATTCACAAACAAGCTGATACATTCACATACAACCAGATACATTCACATACACATACATCCAGATACATTCACATACATCCAGATACATTCACATACAACCAGATACATTCACATACACATACAGCCAGATATATTCACATACACATACAAACATATACATTCTCATACAGCCAGATACATTCACATACACATACAACCAGATACATTCACATACAGCCAGATACATTCACATACACATACAAGCTGATACATTTACATACAGCCAGATACATTCACATACAGCCAGATACATTCACATACAACCAGATACATTCACATACACATACAAGCTGATACATTCACATACAACCAGATACATTCACATACAGCCAGATACATACACATACAACCAGATACATACACATACAGCCAGATACATTCACATACAGCCAGAAACATTCTCATACAGCCAGAAACATTCACATACACATACAACCAGATACAGCCAGATACATTCACATACACATACAACCAGATACATACACATACAGCCTGATACATTCACATACATCCAGATACATTTACATACACATACAACCAGATACAGCCAGATACATTCACATACACATACAGCCAGATACATTCACATACAACCAGATACATTCACATACATCCAGATACATTCACATACAACCATATATATTCACATTCACATACAGCCAGATACATTCATATACAACCAGATACATTCACATACAGCCAGATACATTCACATACAACCAGAAACATTCACATACACATACAGCCAGATACATACACATACAGCCAGATACATACACATACAGCCAGATACATTCACACACAGCCAGATACATTCACATACAACCAGATACATTCACATACAACCAGATACATTAACATACATCCAGATACATTCACACACATCCAGATACATACACATACAGCTAGATACATTCACATACACATACATCCAGATACATTCACATACAGCCAGATACATTCACATACAACCAGATACATTCACATATAACCAGATAGATTCACATACACATACAACCAGATACATTCACATACAGCCAGATACATACACATACATCCAGATACATTCACATCCAGCCAGATACATTCACATACAACCAGATACATTCACATACATCCAGATACATACACATACATCCAGATACATTCACATACAACCATATACATTCACATACACATACAACCAGATACATACACATACAACTAGATACATTCACATACATCCAGATACATTCACATACACATACAGCCAGATACATACACATACAGCCAGATACATTCACATACAACCATATACAGCCAGATACATTCACATACAACCTGATACATACACATACAACCAGATACATTCACATACACATACAGCCAGATACATACACATACAGCCAGATCCATACACATACAACCAGATACATACACATACAACCAGATACATTCACATACAGCCAGATACATTCACATACAGCCAGATACATTATCATACAACCAGATACATTCACATACAAGCTGATACATTCACATACAACCAGATACATTCACATACACATACAGACAGATACATTCACATACAACCAGATACATTCACATACAACCAGATACATTCACAAACACATACAGACAGATACATTCACATACAACCAGATACATTCACATACAACCAGATACATTCACATACACATACAACCAGATACATTCACATACAGCCAGATACATACACATACAGCCAGATCAATACACATACAACCAGATACATACACATACAAACAGATACATTCACATACAGCCAGATACATTCACATACAGCCAGATACATTATCATACAACCAGATACATTCACATACAAGCTGATACATTCACATACAACCAGATACATTCATATACACATACAGCCAGATACATTCACATACAACCAGATACATTCACATACAACCAGATACATTCACATACACATACAACCAGATACATTCACATACAGCCAGATACATTCACATACAACAATATACATTCACATACAACCAGATACATTCGCATACAGCCAGATACATTCACATACAGCCAGATACATTCACATACAGCCAGAAATATTCTCATACAGCCAGAAACATTCACATACACATACAACCAGATACAGCCAGATACATTCACATACACATACAACCAGATACATACACATACAGCCTGATACATTCACATACATCCAGATACATTTACATACACATACAACCAGATACAGCCAGATACATTCACATACACATACAGCCAGATACATTCACATACAACCAGATACATTCACATACATCCAGATACATTCACATACAACCATATATATTCACATTCACATACAGCCAGATACATTCATATACAACCAGATACATTCACATACAGCCAGATACATTCACATACAACCAGAAACATTCACATACACATACAGCCAGATACATACACATACAGCCAGATACATACACATACAGCCAGATACATTCACACACAGCCAGATACATTCACATACAACCAGATACATTCACATACAACCAGATACATTAACATACATCCAGATACATTCACACACATCCAGATACATACACATACAGCTAGATACATTCACATACACATACATCCAGATACATTCACATACAGCCAGATACATTCACATACAACCAGATACATTCACATATAACCAGATAGATTCACATACACATACAACCAGATACATTCACATACAGCCAGATACATACACATACATCCAGATACATTCACATCCAGCCAGATACATTCACATACAACCAGATACATTCACATACATCCAGATACATACACATACATCCAGATACATTCACATACAACCATATACATTCACATACACATACAACCAGATACATACACATACAACTAGATACATTCACATACATCCAGATACATTCACATACACATACAGCCAGATACATACACATACAGCCAGATACATTCACATACAACCATATACAGCCAGATACATTCACATACAACCTGATACATACACATACAACCAGATACATTCACATACACATACAGCCAGATACATACACATACAGCCAGATCCATACACATACAACCAGATACATACACATACAACCAGATACATTCACATACAGCCAGATACATTCACATACAGCCAGATACATTATCATACAACCAGATACATTCACATACAAGCTGATACATTCACATACAACCAGATACATTCACATACACATACAGACAGATACATTCACATACAACCAGATACATTCACATACAACCAGATACATTCACAAACACATACAGACAGATACATTCACATACAACCAGATACATTCACATACAACCAGATACATTCACATACACATACAACCAGATACATTCACATACAGCCAGATACATACACATACAGCCAGATCAATACACATACAACCAGATACATACACATACAAACAGATACATTCACATACAGCCAGATACATTCACATACAGCCAGATACATTATCATACAACCAGATACATTCACATACAAGCTGATACATTCACATACAACCAGATACATTCATATACACATACAGCCAGATACATTCACATACAACCAGATACATTCACATACAACCAGATACATTCACATACACATACAACCAGATACATTCACATACAGCCAGATACATTCACATACAACAATATACATTCACATACAACCAGATACATTCACATACAGCCAGATACATTCACATACAGCCAGATACATTCACATTCAGCCAGATACATTCACATACAACCAGATACATTCACATACAGCCAGATACATTCACATACAGCCAGATACATTCACATACAGCCAGATACATTCACATACAGCCAGATACATTCACATACCACCAGATACATTCACATACAACCAGATACATTCACATACAGCCAGATACATTCACATACAAGCAGATACATTCACATACACATACAACCAGATACATACACATACATCCAGATACATACACATACATCCAGATACATTCACATACAACCAGATACATTCACATACACATACATCCAGATACATACACATACATCCAGATACATACACATACATCCAGATACATTCACATACAACCAGATACATTCACATACAACCAGATACATTCACATACAACCAGATACATTCACATACAACCAGATACATTCACATACAACCAGATACATTAACATACAGCCAGATACATTCACATACAGCCAGATACATTCACATACACATACATTCAGATACATTCACATACATCCAGATACATTCACATACATCCAGATACATTCACATACATCCAGATACATTCACATACACATACCTCCAGATACATTCACATACACATACATCCAGATACATTCACATACACATACATCCAGATACATTCACATACACATACATCCAGATACATTCACATACATCCAGATACATTCACATACATTCAGATACATTCACATACATCTAGATACATTCACATACAGCCAGATACATTCACATACCACCAGATACATTCACATACAACCAGATACATTCACATACAGCCAGATACATTCACATACAAGCAGATACATTCACATATACATACAACCAGATACATAAACATACATCCAGATACATACACATACATCCAGATACATTCACATACAACCAGATACATTCACATACACATACATCCAGATACATACACATACATCCAGATACATACACATACATCCAGATACATTCACATACAACCAGATACATTCACATACAACCAGATACATTCACATACAACCAGATACATTCACATACAACCAGATACATTCACATACAACCAGATACATTCACATACAGCCAGATACATTCACATACAGCCAGATACATTCACATACACATACATTCAGATACATTCACATACAGCCAGATACATTCACATACAGCCAGATACATTATCATACAACCAGATACATTCACATACAAGCTGATACATTCACATACAACCAGATACATTCATATACACATACAGCCAGATACATTCACATACAACCAGATACATTCACATACAACCAGATACATTCACATACACATACAACCAGATACATTCACATACAGCCAGATACATTCACATACAACAATATACATTCACATACAACCAGATACATTCACATACAGCCAGATACATTCACATACAGCCAGATACATTCACATACAGCCAGATACATTCACATACAGCCAGATACATTCACATACAACCAGATACATTCACATACAGCCAGATACATTCACATACAGCCAGATACATTCACATACAGCCAGATACATTCACATACAGCCAGATACATTCACATACCACCAGATACATTCACATACAACCAGATACATTCACATACAGCCAGATACATTCACATACAAGCAGATACATTCACATACACATACAACCAGATACATACACATACATCCAGATACATACACATACATCCAGATACATTCACATACAACCAGATACATTCACATACACATACATCCAGATACATACACATACATCCAGATACATACACATACATCCAGATACATTCACATACAACCAGATACATTCACATACAACCAGATACATTCACATACAACCAGATACATTCACATACAACCAGATACATTCACATACAACCAGATACATTCACATACAGCCAGATACATTCACATACAGCCAGATACATTCACATACACATACATTCAGATACATTCACATACATCCAGATACATTCACATACATCCAGATACATTCACATACATCCAGATACATTCACATACACATACCTCCAGATAAATTCACATACACATACATCCAGATACATTCACATACACATACATCCAGATACATTCACATACATCCAGATACATTCACATACATTCAGATACATTCACATACATCTAGATACATTCACATACAGCCAGATACATTCACATACCACCAGATACATTCACATACAACCAGATACATTCACATACACATACAACCAGATACATACACATACATCCAGATACATACACATACATCCAGATACATTCACATACAACCAGATACATTCACATACACATACATCCAGATACATACACATACATCCAGATACATACACATACATCCAGATACATTCACATACAACCAGATACATTCACATACAACCAGATACATTCACATACACCAGATACATCACATACATCCAGATACATTCACATACAACCAGATACATTCACATACAACCAGATACATTCACATACAACCAGATACATTCACATACAGCCAGATACATTCACATACAGCCAGATACATTCACATACACATACATCCAGATACATTCACATACATCCAGATACATTCACATACATCCAGATACATTCACATACATCCAGATACATTCACATACACATACCTCCAGATACATTCACATACACATACATCCAGATACATTCACATACACATACATCCAGATACATTCACATACATCCAGATACATTCACATACATCAAGATACATTCACATACATCTAGATACATTCACATACATCCAGATACATTCACATACATCCAGATACATTCGCATACATCCAGATACATTCACATACACATACATCCAGATAAATTCACATACACATACATCCAGATACATTCACATACAGCCAGATACATTCACATACATCCAGATACATTCACATACAGATACATTCACATACATCCAGATACATTCACATCCAGATACATTCACATCCAGATACATTCACATACATCCAGATACATTCACATACACATACATCCAGATACATTCACATACAGCCTGATACATTCACATACACATACAACCAGATACATACACATACAACCAGATACATTCACATACACATACATCCAGATACATTCACATACAGCCAGCTACATTCACATACATCCAGATACATTCACATCCAGATACATTCACATACAACCAGATACATTCACATACAACCAGATATATTCACATACAACCAGATACATTCACATACAACCAGATACATTCACATACAACCAGATACATTCACATACATCCATATACATTCACATCCAGATACATTCACATCCATCTAGATACATTCACATACAGCCAGATACCTTCACATACAACCAGATACATTCACATACACATACAGCCAGATACATTCACATACAGCCGGATACATTCACATACAACCAGATACATACACATACAACCAGATACATTCACATACAACCAGATACATACACATACAACCATATACATTCACATACAACCAGATACATACACATACAACCAGATACATTCACATACAGCCGGATACATTCACATACAGCCAGATACATCACATACAGCCAGATACATTCACATACAACCAGATACATACACTTACAACCAGACACATACACATACAACCAGATACATTCACATACAACCAGATACATTCACATACAACCAGATACATTCACATACAGCCAGATACATTCACATACAGCCAGATACATTCACATACAACCAGATACATTCACATACAACCAGATACATTCACATACAGCCAGATACATTCACATACAGCCAGATACATTCACATACAGCCAGATGCATTCACATACAACCAGATACATTCACATACAACCAGATACATACACATACATCCAGATACATTCACATACACATACAACCAGATACATTCACATACAACCAGATACATTCACATACAGCCAGATACATTCACATACACATACAACCAGATACATTCACATACAGCCAGATACATTCACATACAACAATATACATTCACATACAACCAGATACATTCACATACAGCCATATACATTCACATACAGCCAGATACATTCACATACTGCCAGATACATTCACATACAGCCAGATTCATTCACATACCACCAGATACATTCACATACAACCAGATACATTCACATACAGCCAGATACATTCACATACAAGCAGATACATTCACATACACATACAACCAGATACATTCACATACAGCCAGATACTTTCTCAGACAACCAGATACATTCACATATATCCAGATACATACACATACAACCAGATACATTCACATACAGCCAGATACATACACATACATCCAGATACATTCACATCCAGCCAGATACATTCACATACAACCAGATACATTCACATACATCCAGATACATACACATACATCCAGATACATTCACATACAACCATATACATTCACATACACATACAACCAGATACATACACATACAACCAGATACATTCACATACATCCAGATACATTTACATACACATACAGCCAGATACATACACATACAGCCAGATACATTCACATAGAACCAGATACAGCCAGATACATTCACATACAACCTGATACATACACATACAACCAGATACATTCACATACACATACAGCCAGATACATACACATACAGCCAGATCCATACACATACAACCAGATACATACACATACAACCAGATACATACACATACAACCTGATACATTCACATACAGCCAGATACATTCACATACAGCCAGATACATTATCATACAACCAGATACATTCACATACAAGCTGATACATTCACATACAACCAGATACATTCATATACACATACAGCCAGATACATTCACATACAACCAGATACATTCACATACAACCAGATACATTCACATACACATACAACCAGATACATTCACATACAGCCAGATACATTCACATACAACAATATACATTCACATACAACCAGATACATTCACATACAGCCAGATACATTCACATACAGCCAGATACATTCACATACAGCCAGATACATTCACATACAACCAGATACATTCACATACAACCAGATACATTCACATACAGCCAGATACATTCACATACAGCCAGATACATTCACATACAGCCAGATACATTCACATACAGCCAGATACATTCACATACCACCAGATACATTCACATACAACCAGATACATTCACATACAGCCAGATACATTCACATACAAGCAGATACATTCACATACACATACAACCAGATACATACACATACATCCAGATACATACACATACATCCAGATACATTCACATACAACCAGATACATTCACATACACATACATCCAGATACATACACATACATCCAGATACATACACATACATCCAGATACATTCACATACAACCAGATACATTCACATACAACCAGATACATTCACATACAGCCAGATACATTCACATACACATACATTCAGATACATTCACATACATCCAGATACATTCACATACATCCAGATACATTCACATACATCCAGATACATTCACATACACATACCTCCAGATACATTCACATACACATACATCCAGATACATTCACATACACATACATCCAGATACATTCACATACATCCAGATACATTCACATACATCCAGATACATTCACATACATCTAGATACATTCACATACATCCAGATACATTCACATACATCCAGATACATTCGCATACATCCAGATACATTCACATACACATACATCCAGATAAATTCACATACACATACATCCAGATACATTCACATACAGCCAGATACATTCACATACATCCAGATACATTCACATCCAGATACATTCACATACATCCAGATACATTCACATCCAGATACATTCACATCCAGATACATTCACATACATCCAGATACATTCACATACACATACATCCAGATACATTCACATACAGCCAGATACATTCACATACACATACAACCAGATACATACACATACAACCAGATACATTCACATACACATACATCCAGATACATTCACATACAGCCAGCTACATTCACATACATCCAGATACATTCACATCCAGATACATTCACATACAAACAGATACATTCACATACAACCAGATATATTCACATACAACCAGATACATTCACATACAACCAGATACATTCACATACAACCAGATACATTCACATACATCCATATACATTCACATCCAGATACATTCACATCCATCTAGATACATTCACATACAGCCAGATACATTCACATCCAGCCAGATACATACACATACAGCCAGATACCTTCACATACAACCAGATACATTCACATACACATACAGCCAGATACATTCACATACAGCCGGATACATTCACATACAACCAGATACATACACATACAACCAGATACATTCACATACAACCAGATACATACACATACAACCAGATACATTCACATACAACCAGATACATACACATACAACCAGATACATTCACATACAGCCGGATACATTCACATACAACCAGATACATTCACATACAGCCAGATACATTCACATACAGCCAGATACATTCACATACAACCAGATACATACACTTACAACCAGATACATACACATACAACCAGATACATTCACATACAACCAGATACATTCACATACAACCAGATACATTCACATACAGCCAGATACATTCACATACAGCCAGATACATTCACATACAACCAGATACATTCACATACAACCAGATACATTCACATACAGCCAGATACATTCACATACAGCCAGATACATTCACATACAGCCAGATACATTCACATACAACCAGATACATTCACATACAACCAGATACATACACATACATCCAGATACATTCACATACACATACAACCAGATACATTCACATACAACCAGATACATTCACATACAGCCAGATACATTCACATACAACCAGATACATTCACATACAACCAGATACATTCACATACAGCCAGATACATTCACATACAACCAGATACATTCACATACAACCAGATACATTCACATACAACCAGATACATTCACATACAACCAGATACATTCACATACGCATACAGTCAGTTCGATCCCCCGTCTGACCCTAATAAAGTTAAGTCTTTCAGTTGGGATGTTAAACCGAAGTTTCGTGTCGGTACTGTACACCGTGCATGTAAAAGAACCAGAGGAGATTCTGGAATGGGTCTCTGTCTGTATCATGCACTATCTTCCAAAAATCTAAAATGACTAATCTCTTCAGGAGGCGTCACTCATATGGGCAACCGGTAGCGACGATAAATAAACGTAAAACACAGGTACACAGTTAAGATAGATAAAAGGATAAAAAATCTATTATTAACAACACTATAACATTTTATAAAATGCTTTATCAGGGATCAGATTAGAGGGAGATTTCGGCGAAATTGTCGACCTAGGGACCCTGACTTCGCCCTCTGGGGGACCAATTCTCCCTAAAAAAACAAAAAAATATATTTTGGTTTTTACGATTTTCAAACAAAATGTTGTCTAGTAAGATACACTGGCCCATTATAAAGCACTCATATTCAAATGCTGTATTTAATGGTTGTACTGTGCATTTTAACCCTATTTTGCAGAAGTATATTAAAGAACACCATTTAAGGAAGCGATCACGCGCTTTCTCACTTCTCCCAAAACTTCTGACCTAGAATGAACCCTGGCTTCATGGATCCAGCTGCTCAGCAACGATGCTGGGGTTAGACTGAACGTGTAGGTGGGACGACTACTTCTAGGGAACACAGTTTAAATGATACTGTGCCCTTGGATATGGTATTAGGTAGTTTAGGTTTTAGGGGACACGATGGTGGTCACCAAACACAAGGCAATGCTCTATTATAAAAGGAATGTGACAGGACGGATGTTTCGTCGCTGTTCTAGAGTCTGCCAGTTTAGGTTTTGGATCATTTCCCCACGCTAATGGTGTACTTATCATATCAATTTATAATCATTAAATATATATGGCAGCTGGTGCTTAGAAATTGGGCTATTTATATGGTCACCCTCCGTGGTCGAGTGGTTAAGGTCGCTGACTTGTATACCACTGTAACCTATCATCACTGATGGTCACGGGTTCGAGGAACGCTCAGTTCGTGTCTCATTAATATTAACTGAGAAAGTTGGCAGTTTCTTACGGAGGTTGGTGCACCCAAGTAGTGGTTAATCGCTGGAGCCTGCCAAGGAAAGGTGTTGTTAGGTAAACTGCCCGCCGGCGAAATAGCCCAAAATGGTGCTGATGCAGGCGTAAAACCCGAAATATAACATAGATATAACATAACTGCCAAGGAAAGGTGTTGTTAGGCAAACTGCCCGTCGCTCAAATGGGCAACAATTAATCTTGAATAAAAAAATACTCGCCGAATGACCACACACCCCTTCTTCCACACCCAGAAACTGGGAAAGCCCAATACGCTGCGACTGTAAGCACAAGATCAAACACAGACCGTTCAGAATAAAGACCAAATTCACTTACATCTGGAAATAATCCGCATATAGAATCCAGCGAATTCGTTCACACCGTCTGTTACAAATGTCAGACTGTAATTTTGTGATTGCGTTTCCAGAGACTTTGGTAGGTTCGTTCCTGCGC
Source organism: Archivesica marissinica (assembly GCA_014843695.1). NCBI lineage: Eukaryota > Metazoa > Mollusca > Bivalvia > Venerida > Vesicomyidae > Archivesica > Archivesica marissinica. Next base: position 5,315 of record JABXNX010002293.1, on the reverse strand, counting down.
CGCATTCATGCTCTATGGTGGCACGGAATGAGAATGTTATGTAGTCACTGCTGCAAAATGAAGTGTCTTCCAGTTTGAAGTCTAAATACGTAATGTATGACGTCGCATTCTGTTCTGACGTAATGTACCACGTGCATATTATGTTGCTCGGATATGCATTCGGATACCCTGGGGATGTTATGTAGATAGTGTATGTACCATTCAATTGCATTCGACGACGGCATGCTGTAAACGACGGGAAGAAAGGAAGTTGCTATAAAAATAATATCTATATGACCACAATGAGTCTATTATCTCCCTTGGTAGACAAGTCCGATTTATCCCGAAATGTATCTTGGTCCTTTTAATCGGAATGTTGTGATTTTACTTATGTTGCCTAACCAGATATTGGTTATTATGCAAGCTTGCTTCTCCCATTGAACTATCCGAATGAATGCATCATGTTCATCCATCTTCTATCCTTTTGAGTCAATCTTAATTTCAACTTACTAATCTACTATATGGGGATGAACACCTATCACTAGAACAAAATACATGTACGTTTCTGAGTGTCCATAGCTACATATCATCCACAAAGCGTTTCGAGGCACCGTAAGGCCTCCAGGGAGGCGCTGGCTGACCTGTTGATCGGTGTGTGGTTTCATTGTTTGAATGAATATTAAGTATTTTCATGTCCAACTGTCCCTTCTTAAAACAGTACTTCTTGCATAAATGTATATAGAATATCCGCCTCAAGTTACACTCGTTTTTAGTATTATTCTTTATACCTACCGAAAACGTTGCAAATATTTATTATGTACATTTCCATTGGAGAGGAATTAATATAAGTTTTCTGAAAACTTGTTTTCCAATCCAAACCATTCACAATTTATGTAATTTGTAACATTGTTTGTGTTATACATGTAAATTTATTGGAATAAATACTGTTTAAACCAACTTACTAATTTAATTACTATGTACACATGTACTCTCGTTATATTATTGAGATTATAGTTTACAGTTCATGGTTAATATAATTTTATACTTATCTTTTTCAAATTGTAATTAATAGTTCAGATACGATTAAAACGCTGTCGTACTGTAATTACAATATGCATCTAATTATAGGAGAAGACCTCTATAAGCTATAGCTTTCGGTTCTAATCATTTTTCATACATGTATGTATATATTTGTGTAAATTGTACATGTATATATGTTGTATCATTGTTTGAAATAAACTGTTTAAACCAGATATTGGTTTAAACATATTTATTTGACATTATATAACATAATTTACAACAGATAAGTATGTACACAATAAATAAGTGGATTGGAATGAAAGCTAAATGCTGGATGGATAGCAAGCATTACTACTTAGATATGCATACTAGCCTATTGTTTGCCTTTATTTGTCTACCAGCCAGGTCGATACGTTGTGTTCTCCAGTTTGATATTACGTTTCATCTTTACAAGGAATACATACTTTAACGCAAATAGTAAGCAGGAATTATTTGATTCAGTACTGCCAAATAAAATATTAGCTTTTTTAAAAGAAACGCATCTTATAAATAGATTATAATGCAATATATTTTTTGATTACCGAATATATATATTTATTTTAAATGTAACATTTTAACATAGATCACATTTTTATTTTTTTTACAAATGTTCTCGACGCCACATGACATTATTAGGTTGAGGCGTCGTTAAAAAAGATATCATCATGATATCCATTAACTAACTAACTAACTTGATATTACGTTTACTGATTTGATATCCAGGAAAGGTGTTGTTAGGTAAACTGCCCGCCGGCGATATAGCCAAAATGGTGCTGATGCTGGCGTAAAACCCGAAATATAACAAAACTGATTTGATACGGTCACGAGCCCGTATCAAACCAGAAAAGACCGTAGCATAATCGGGCACAGGATACCCAATTGTATAGTCTTAAGCATGGCGTATGGCGGAACATGCTATTATTTTTTTCTAAGAGAGTCCACTTAGTAGAAGCAGTGTACTCATTCCACTGTAATGGCTCTGTCATGTTATATAACATCAGCGACATTTGACAATTTATGCTTCATTATATGTAGTAATAACTATTAATAATACCCCACCCCCTCAAAATCACGAGATCAATGTCACGTTGGCACCAGTTTGCACACATGCACAAACATCCTTGCCACATTCTACCGCAAATAGTTCTTAATGGTGTGACATATACATGCAGACGAAGTATAGGTTGTGAATGAAAGTGGTCATATATCAGCGGAAGACGTTTTGCGCAAAATTGCATCACACTACCTGGCGGTCTTTCCAATCACAAACTGCTACTCACGGAAATACGCAGTCTGCCATTTGCAATCCTCAGTGAAATGCAGTAAAGCTACCGCAAGCCAGCTATTCGCATTTGCGGCACATTTTCTATATACCAGGTTATTTGTACACAAGGCAGTGTCATTATTTAGTAAAAGACTTAAATTGCTACCTAACTAAATCCTGAGAAATAACGCATGCGCACTCTGTGCTAGTTTGTTTACTTCCGTAGCGTCCAAATGTAGCAGTGATAGCGCAGCGGTGGTGCGTTCGCTTCAGGCCCAGATGTACGATTATGCGCTTGGTTTAAGCAATGCAATTAGCACACACTACCTCCGCTCTCCCTCGTGGCGATGGATTCCATCAGGAATGAAATCTCGAGAGTGATTAATATAAGTTATAAGAACTTATTTCGCAATCGAGCTAAACTATTCTTTTATATACTGCTAGACTAAGTAATCGTACATATTCGGTAAACTTACGTGCCCTGATGAAATATGTCTCCGAGTGACTGCCTTCCTCTCTTCCTATAGCAGCCACTAATTGTACTGTCATTAATTTCCCTTCAAATGTATCGGTATTTATTGCAAAAGTCCGCATTTCTTGCGCCACAGTTACTACATATTGCTGTTTAGGCGACACAACTCCATAGCGTATGTTGTAAGCAGTTATAGCGAGAGTAATTTCCCTTGGAGGTTCCCAGTTAACAAAAATGGCGTGGTCATATGTTCTCAGCAATATGTGTGTAGGTGGTCCTGGTAACCGCACACCACTTCCGGTCGTTATACTGAAACCTCTTCCGGTCAATTTTTCGCCACTATGAAGTGTTAGTTTAACCGTTTGTAAATTCGTCCTTTTAAACGTGTCCTTGCCTTTGACATTACATACGCGACCAACATCACTAATGTCTAAATAAGTATCATTGCACTCAACAGATTCCATATCGCCTAGTTCTACGTCATTAAAATATAACCCGATAGAATATTTGACCATCGTCCGAAACGTCCACGTGCAAATAACGCCAGGTTGCAGCTGGGCATGCTCCATGAAGCCGGGTGACGTCACAGTGACGTTTCGACTTGGATATAAATAATGATCTACTCTGCATTCTGAAAATACAACGGTAGATATACAAAAGACATTTAAAAAACGGTTAAACAAAACAACTAAATAATGAAATGTTTATTTAGTAGATATATTTGTCTTATTGGCAAGCACATCATACTGCTTCACATGTATACAGTTGTCATGTACAGGGTGTGTAAAAAATGCATGAAAATAATAACAGTAGATCTACAAAAAAATTGCAAAAAACTTAATCGGAACAACTAAATAATGCAATGTTTATTTAAATTAGTAGATATAGTTGATATGTTTGTCTTATTGGCAAACACCATACCGCATCACATGTACACAGTTGTCATGTATCGGTGATATATACAGGGTGTGATGTATACAGGGTGTGTAAAAGATTCATGGATGAATCTGCAATTGGAACGTCCCCTCTTCTGAAACCTCTTAAAAGTTAGTTTGTACAGTCAAACCTGTCTTAAACAGCCAGCCAAGGGAGTCAGAGAAAGAGGCTGCTTAACACTGGTGGCTGCTTAATAGAGGTAAAATATATAATAAAACAACCGATTGGGAATCTTGAAACTGGCTGCTTAATACAGGTTGGCTGCTTAATGCAGGTGACCACTAACACAGGTTTGACTGTATATGTATCACATAACTGTGCTTGTATTCAGTATTATACAATCATCTCATAATTTCTTATATGTACACACGTGTAATAACACCAGGAATACGCTACGACTGCGCTATCACTGCGCTATCACTGCGCTATCACGGTACCTGTTCTTATGTACTTCGGCAGGGAATATTCTCCGATACCTTCGTCGTTTTCTGCTCGCACTCGAATATTAAACAAACGTCCAACGTGATGCTGAATGGAAATAATGCACATTGTGATGTCGCTGTCAACAATAGTTGTCACGTCCGTAAAGTTTGGTAGTATTGCCCAACTGACGATGTATCTTCGTATATCTCCGTAGGTTTCCGCCGGCGGCCGCCATTCAACGCCGATATTGATGGCGTCAGAAACAACGGACACGTGTTCTGGAGGACCTGGTGGATTTATCGCTGAAAAGAAGACACACTCAGGGTATACAATACATTTGTTCTGTTAATGTGGAGGTATTCGATGAACAGTAATATTGCGTTTGTTGATTTTGTATGTATGTATGTTACATTAATGTCAAACCCCTTGCGGGGACCAATACATGTTTTCCTGGGCAGGCTTATCCGACCTAAGTGGTTAACCAGTACTAAGCAATGTGTGTGAGGTGCCTTGCTCAATGACAATACATACGTGGCCTGACCGAGTATCGAACCCGGGACAGTTCGATTCCAAATCCAACGCTCTACCACTGGACCACGGACGCCGCACTAGTAGTGTCTTATTCAAGTGTCATTGAATATTAATCTTGCTCATAAGAACGCATTCAAACGTTAATAAAGCATTCAAGCCATACTGACGGTAATAGAACGTGTGGATTATGGGGAAAATACCCATTAAATATTCTCCCACAATTCAACTTCCTAGGTCAACTTCCAGGTCAACTTCCGTACGAAGAGCGACGCCTCCTGAAGAGATTAGTCATTTCAGATTTTTGGAGGATAGTGAAATGATACAGATACAGACAGAGACCCATTCCAGAATCTCCTCCGGTTCTTTTACGTGCACGATGTAATCACCGACACAAGACATCGGCTTAAAGTCCCATCTGAAAGACTGTTAATTTTATTAGGGTCAGACGGGGAATCGAACCTGCGATCCATGTATTACCAGTCTGATCTGAACTATTATAATTCTATACGTACACTTACCCTGGTACATCTGCACTAACATGATGGAAAGAGCATATAAATTGTGAACATAATTAACCATCATGTAATCCGATTAGCATCCATATACGACATCGTCCTAATATCTGTCTTAAATTGTAGATAATGCAGTTAA
>JABXNX010002282.1:0-44837 GCA_014843695.1 Archivesica marissinica | reverse complement strand
CAGATAGTTAAGCCCTATGTGTGCGTTAGATGACATTTTATTCACCTGAATTCAATCTTATGCAGATAGTCAAGTCCTATGTGTGCCGTAGATGACAGTTTATCCACCTGATTTCAATGGTGTGCAGATATTTAAGCGATAAGTGTGCGTTAGATGACAATTTAGACACCTGACTTCAATGGTGTGGAGATAGTTAAGCTCTAAGTGTGCATTAGATGACAGTTTAGACACCTGACTTCAATGGGGTGCAGATAGTTAAGCCCTATGTGTGCGTTAGATGACATTTTATTCACCTAAATTCAATTGTTTGCAGATAGTCAAGTCATAAGTGTGCCATAGATGACAGTTTATCCACCTGATTTCAATGGTGTGCAGATAGTTAAGCCCTAAGTGTGCGTTAGATAACAGTTTAGACACCTGACTTCAATGGTATGCAGATATGTAAGCCCTATGTGTGGGTTAGATGACATTTTATTCGCCTGACTTCAATGGTGTGCAGATAGTTAAGCCCTATGTGTGCGCTACATGACAGTTTAGACATCTGACCTCAATGGTGTGCAGAGAGTTAAGCCCTAAATGTGCATTACATGACAGTTTAGACACCTGACTTCAATGGTGTGCAGATAGTTAAGCCCTATGTGTGCGATAGATGACATTTTATTCACCTGATTTCAATGGTGTGCAGATAGTTAAGCCCTAAGTGTGCATTAGAGGAAAGTTTATTCAACTGACTTCAATTGTGTGCTAATAGTCAAGCCCTATGTGTGCCGTAGATGACAGTTTATCCACCTGACTTCAATGGTGTGCAGATAGTTAAGCCCTAAGTGTACGCTAGATGACAGTTTATCCACCTGACTTCAATGGTGTGCAGATAGTTAAGCCCTAAGGGTGCGTTAGATGACAGTTTAGACACCTGACTTCAATGGTATGCAGATATTTAAGCCCTATGTGTGGTTAGATGACATTTTATTCGCCTGACTTCAATGGTGTGCAGATAGTTAAGCCCTATGTGTGCGCTACATTACAGTTTAGACCTGACTCAATGGTGTGCAGATAGTTAAGCCCTAAGTGTGCATTATATGACAGTTTAGACACCTGACTTCAATGGTGTGCAGATAGTTAAGCCCTATGTGTGCGTTAGATGACATTTTATTCACCTGAATTCAATCTTATAAAGATAGTCAAGTCCTATGTGTGCCATAGATGACAGTTTATCCACCTGATTTCAATGGTGTGCATATAGTTAAGCCCTAAGTGTGCGTTAGATGACAGTTTATTCACCTGACTTCAATGGTGTGCAGATAGTTAAGCCCTAAGTGTACGCTAGATGACAGTTTAGACACATGACTTCAATGGTGTGCAGATATTTAAACCTATGTGTGCATTAGATGGCATTTTATTCACCTGACTTCAATGGTGTGCAAATAGTCAAGCCCTAAGTGTGCCGTAGATGACAGTTTATCCACATGACTTCAATGGTGTACAGATAGTTAAACCCTAAGTGTGCTTTAGATGACAGTTTAGACACCTGACTTCAATGGTATGCAGATATTTAAGCCCTATGTGTGGGTTAGATGACATTTTATTCGCCTGACTTCAATGGTGTGCAGATAGTTAAGCCCTATGTGTGCGCTACATGACAGTTTATACATCTGACCTCAATGGTGTGCAGATAGTTAAGCCCTAAGTGTACGCTAGCTGACAGTTTAGACACATGACTTCAATAGTGTGCAGATATTTAAGCCCTATGTGTGCATTAGATGGCATTTTATTCACCTGACTTCAATGGTGTGCAAATAGTCAATCCCTAAGTGTGCCGTAGATGACAGTTTATCCACCTGACATCAATGGTGTGCAGATAGTTAAGCCCTACGTGTGCGTTAGATGACAGTTTAGACACCTGACTTCAATGGTGTGCAGATAGTTAAGCCCTATGTGTGCGCTACATGACAGTTTAGACATCTGACCCCAATGGTGTGCAGATAGTTAAGCCCTAAGTGTGCATTATATGACAGTTTAGACACCTGACTTCAATGGTGTGAGATAGTTAAGCCCTATGTGTGCGATAGATGACATTTTATTCACCTGATTTCAATGGTGTGCAGATAGTTAAGCCCTAAGTGTGTGTTAGATGACAGTTTATTCACCTGACTTCAATGGTGTGCAAATAGTCAAGCCCTAAGTGTGCAGTAGATGACAGTTTATCCACATGACTTCAATGGTGTGCAGATAGTTAAGCCATAAGTGTGCGTTATATGACAATTTAGACACCTGACTTCAATGGTGTGGAGATAGTTAAGCCCTAAGTGTGCATTAGATGACAGTTTAGAGACCTGATTTCAATGGTGTGCAGATGGTTAAGCCCTATGTGTGCGTTAGATGACATTTTATTCGCCTGAATTCAATTGTGTTCAGATAGTCAAGTCCTAAGTGTGCAGTAGGTGACAGTTTATAAACATGACTTCAATGGTGTGCAGATAGTTAAGCCCTATGTGTGCGTTAGATGACATTTTATTCACCTGAATTCAATGGTGTGCAGATAGTTATGTCCTATGTGTGCAGTAGATGACAGTTTATACTCCTGACTTCAATGGTGTGCATATAGTTAAGCCCTATGTGTGCGTTAGATGACATTTTATTCGCCTGACTTCAATGGTGTTCAGATATTTAAGCCATATGTGTGCCTTAGGTGACATTTTATTAGCCTGACTTTAATGGTGTGCAGATTGTTAAGCCGTAAGTGTGCGTTAGATGACAGTTTATTCACCTGAATTCAATGGTGTGCAGATTGTTATGTCCTATGTGTGCAGTAGATGACAGTTTATCCACCTGACATCAATGGTGTGCAGATAGTTAAGCCCTAAGTGTGCGCTAGATGACAGTTTTGGCACATGACTTCAATGGTGTGCAGATATTGTTGTGTGTGTTGGTGGTTTTTTGTTTGGTTTGGGGGTAAGCCATAAGTGTGCGTTAGATGACAATTTAGACACCTGACTTCAATGGTGTGGAGATAGTTCAGCTCTAAGTGTGCATTAGATGACAGTTTAGACACTTGACTTCAATGGTGTGCATATAGTTAAGCCCTATGTGTGCGTTAGATGACATTTTATTCACCTGAATTCAATGTTTGCAGATAGTCAAGTCCTAAGTGTGCCGTAGATGACAGTTTATCCACCTGACTTCAATGGTGTGCAGATAGTTAAGCCCTAAGTATGCGTTAGATGACAGTTTAGACACCTGGTTTCAATGGTGTGCAGATATTTAAGCCCTATGTGTGCGTTAGAAGACATTTTATTCGCCTGACTTCAATGGTGTGCATATTGTCAAGCCCTAAATGTGCCGTAGATGACAGTTTATCCACCTGACCTCAATGGTGTGCAGATAGTTAAGCCCTAAGTGTGAGCTAGATGACAGTTAGATACCTGACTTCAATGGTGTGCAGATATTTAAGCCATAAGTGTGCGTTAGATGATAATTAAGACACATGACTTCAATGGTGTGGAGATAGTTCAGCTCTAAGTGTGCATTATATGACAGTTTAGACACCTGACTTCAATGGTGTGCAGATAGTTAAGCTCTATGTGTGCGATAGATGACATTTTATTCACCTGATTTCAATGGTGTGCAGATAGTTAAGCCCTAAGTGTGTGTTAGATGACAGTTTATTCACCTGACTTCAATGGTGTGCAAATAGTCAAGCCCTAAGTGTGCAGTAGATGACAGTTTATCCACATGACTTCAATGGTGTGCAGATAGTTAAGCCATAAGTGTGCGTTATATGACAATTTAGACACCTGACTTCAATGGTGTGGAGATAGTTCAGCCCTAAGTGTGCATTAGATGACAGTTTAGACACCTGACTTCAATGATGTGCAGATTGTTAAGCCCTAAGTGTGCATTATATGACAGTTTAGACACCTGACTTCAATGGTGTGCAAATAGTTAAGCCCTATGTGTGCGTTAGATGACATTTTATTCACCTGAATTCAATTGTGTGCAGATAGTCAAGTCCTAAGTGTGCAGTAGATGACAGTTTATCAACATGACTTCAATGGTGTGCAGATAGTTAAGCCCTATGTGTGCGTTAGATGACATTTTATTCACCTGAATTCAATGGTATGCAGATAGTCAAGTCCTATGTGTGCCGTAGATGACAGTTTATCCTCCTGACTTCAATGGTGTGCATATAGTTAAGCCCTAAGTGTGCGTTAGATGACAGTTTAGACACCTCACTTCAATGGTATGCAGATATTTAAGCCATATGTGTGCCTTAGATGACATTTTATTCGCCTGACTTTAATGGTGTGCAGATTGTCAAGCCGTAAGTGTGCCGTAGATGACAGTTTATTCACCTGAAGTCAATGGTATGCAGATAGTCAAGTCCTATGTGTGCCGTAGATGACAGTTTATCCACCTGACCTCAATGGTGTGCAGAGAGTTAAGCCCTAAGTGTGCGCTAGATGACAGTTTTGGCACATGACTTCAATGGTGTGCAGATATATAAGCCCTATGTGTGTGTTGGATGGCATTTTATCCACCTGACTTCAATGGTTTGCAGAGAGGTAAGCCATAAGTGTGCGTTAGAGGACAATTTAAACACCTGACTTCAATGGTGTGGAGATAGTTCAGCCCTAAGTGTGCATTAGATGACAGTTTAGACACTTGACTTCAATGGTGTGCATATAGTTAAGCCCTATGTGTGCGTCAGATGACATTTGATTCACCTGAATTCAATGTTATGCAGATAGTCAAGTCCTAAGTGTGCCGTAGATGACAGTTTATCCACCTGACTTCAATGGTGTGCAGATAGTTAAGCCCTAAGTATGCGTTAGATGACAGTTTAGACACCTGGTTTCAATGGTGTGCAGATATTTAAGCCCTATGTGTGCGTTAGAAGACATTTTATTCGCCTGACTTCAATGGTGTGCATATTGTCAAGCCCTAAATGTGCCGTAGATGACAGTTTATCCACCTGACCTCAATGGTGTGCAGATAGTTAAGCCCTAAGTATGAGCTAGATGACAGTTAGATACCTGACTTCAATGGTGTGCAGATATTCAAGCCATAAGTGTGCGTTAGATGATAATTAAGACACCTGACTTCAATGGTGTGGAGATAGTTCAGCTCTAAGTGTGCATTATATGACAGTTTAGACACCTGACTTCAATGGTGTGCAGATAGTTAAGCTCTATGTGTGCGATAGATGACATTTTATTCACCTGATTTCAATGGTGTGCAGATAGTTAAGCCCTAAGTGTGTGTTAGATGACAGTTTATTCACCTGACTTCAATGGTGTGCAAATAGTCAAGCCCTAAGTGTGCCGTAGATGACAGTTTATTCACCTGAATTCAATTGTGTGCAGATAGTCAAGTCCTAAGTTTGCCGTAGATGACAGTTTATCCACCTGACTTCAATGTTGTGCAGATAGTAAAGCCCTAAGTGTGCGCTAGATGACAGTTTAGACACCTGACTTCAATGGTGTGCAGATAGTTAAGCCCTAAGTGTGCATTAGATGGCATTTTATTCACCTGACTTCAATGGTGTGCAAATAGTCAAGCCCTAAGTGTGCCGTACATGACAGTTTATCCACCTGACTTCAATTGTGTGCATATAGTTAAGCCCTATGTGTGGGTTAGATGACATTTTATTCACCTGACTTCAATGGTGTGCAAATAGTCAAGCACTAAGTGTGCCGTAGATGACAGTTTATCCACCTGACTTCAATGATTTGCAGATAGTTAAGCCCTATGTGTGCGTTAGATGACATTTTATTCACATGAATTCAATGTTATGCAGATAGTCAAGTCCAAAGTGTGCCTAGATGACAGTTTAGATAACTGACTTCAATTTTGTGCAGATATTTAAGCCATAAGTGTGCGTTAGATGACAATTAAGACACCTGTCTTCAATGGTGTGGAGACAGTTCAGCTCTAAGTGTGCATTAGATGACAGTTTAGACACCTGACTTCAATGGTGTGCAGATAGCTAAGCCCTATGTGTGCGTTAGATAACATTTTATTCACCTGAATTCAATTGTTTGCAGATAGTCAAGTCCTAAGTGTGCCATAGATGACAGTTTATCCACCTGATTTCAATGGTGTGCAGATAGTTAAGCCCTAAGTGTGCGTTAGGTGACAGTTTATTCACATGACTTCAATGGTGTGCAGATAGTTAAGCCCTAAGTGTGCATTAGATGGCAGTATATTCACCTGACTTCAATGTTGTGCAAATAGTCAAGCCCTAAGTGTGCCGTAGATGACAGATTATCCACCTGACTTCAATGGTGTGCAGATAGTTAAGCCCTAAGTGTGCGATAGATGACAGTTTAGACACCTGATTTAATGGTATGCAGATATTTAAGCCCTATGTGTGGGTTAGATGACATTTTATTCGCCTGACTTCAATGGTGTGCAGATAGTTAAGCCCTAAGTATGCGTTAGATGACAGTTTATTTACCTGACTTCAATTGTGTGCAGATAGTTAAGCGCTATGTGTGCGTTAGATGACATTTTATTCACCTGAATTCAATGTTATGCAGATAGTCAAGTCTTAAGTGTGCCGTAGATGACAGTTTATCCACCTGATTTCAATGGTGTGCAGATAGTTAAGCCCTAAGTGTGCGTTAGATGACAGTTTATTCACCTGACTTCAATGGTGTGCAGATAGTTAAGCCCTATGTGTGCGCTACATGACAGTTTAGACATCTGACCTCAATGGTGTGCAGATAGTTAAGCCCTAAGTGTACGCTAGATGACAGTTTAGACACATGACTTCAATGGTGTGCAGATAGTAAAGCCCTAAGTGTGCGCTAGATGACCGTTTAGACACCTGACTTCAATGGTGTGCAGATAGTTAAGCCCTATGTGTGCGCTACATGACAGTTTAGACATCTGACCTCAATGGTGTGCAGATAGTTAAGCCCTAAGTGTGCATTAGATGGCATTTTATTCACCTGACTTCAATGGTGTGCAAATAGTCAAGCCCTAAGTGTGCCGTAGATGACAGTTTATCCACCTGACTTCAATGTTGTGCAGATAGTTAAGCCCTAAGTGTGCGTTAGATGACAGTTTAGACACCTGATTTAATGGTATGCAGATATTTAAGCCCTATGTGTGGGTTAGATGACATTTTATTCGCCTGACTTCAATAGTGTGCAGATAGTTAAGCCCTATGTGTGGGCTACATGACAGTTTAGACATCTGCCCTCAATGGTGTGCAGATAGTTAAGCCCTAAGTGTGCATTATATGACAGTTTAGACACCTGACTTCAATGGTGTGCAGATAGTTAAGCCCTATGTGTGCGATAGATGACATTTTATTCACCTGATTTCAATGGTGTGCAGATAGTTAAGCCCTAAGTATGCGTTAGATGACAGTTTATTTACCTGACTTCAAATGTGTGCAGATAGTTAAGCGCTATGTGTGCGTTAGATGACAGTTTATCCACCTGACTTCAATGGTGTGCAGATAGTTAAGCCCTAAGTGTGCGTTAGATGACAGTTTAGACACCTGATTTAATGGTATGCAGATATTTAAGCCCTATGTGTGGGTTAGATGACATTATTCGCCTGACTTCAATAGTGTGCGGATAGTTAAGCCCTATGTGTGGGCTACATGACAGTTTAGACATCTGACTCAATGGTGTGCAGATAGTTAAGCCCTAAGTGTGCATTATATGACAGTTTAGACACCTGACTTCAATGGTGTGCAGATAGTTAAGCCCTATGTGTGCGATAGATGACATTTTATTCACCTGATTTCAATGGTGTGCAGATAGTTAAGCCCTAAGTATGCGTTAGATGACAGTTTATTTACCTGACTTCAAATGTGTGCAGATAGTTAAGCGCTATGTGTGCGTTAGATGACATTTTATTCACCTGAATTCAATGTTATGCAGATAGTCAAGTCCTAAGTGTGCCGTAGATGACAGTGTATCCACCTGATTTCAATGGTGTGCATATAGTTAAGCCCTAAGTGTGCGTTAGATGACAGTTTATTCACCTGACTTCAATGGTGTGCAGATAGTTAAGCCCTATGTGTGCGCTACATGACAGTTTAGACATCTGACCTCAATGGTGTGCAGATAGTTAAGCCCTAAGTGTGCGCTAGATGACCGTTTAGACACCTGACTTCAATGGTGTGCAGAGAGTTAAGCCCTATGTGTGCGCTACATGACAGTTTAGACATCTGACCTCAATGGTGTGCAGATAGTTAAGCCCTAAGTGTGCATTAGATGGCATTTTATTCACCTGACTTCAATGGTGTGCAAATAGTCAAGCCCTAAATGTGCCGTAGATGACAGTTTATCCACCTGACTTCAATGGTGTGCAGATAGTTAAGCCCTAAGTGTGCGTTAGATGACAGTTTAGACACCTGATTTAATGGTATGCAGATATTTAAGCCCTATGTGTGGGTTAGATGACATTTCATTCGCCTGACTTCAATAGTCTGCAGATAGTTAAGCCCTATGTGTGGCTACATGACAGTTTAGACATCTGACCTCAATGGTGTGCAGATAGTTAAGCCCTAAGTGTGTATTAGATATCATTTTATTCACCTGAATTCAATTGTGTGCAGATAGTCAAGTCCAAAGTGTGCCGTAGATGGCAGTTTATCCACCTGACTTCAATGGTGTGCAGATAGTTAAGCCCTATGTGTGTGTTAGATGACATTTTATTCACCTGAATTCAATGGTATGCAGATAGTCAAGTTCTAAGTGTGCCGTAGATGACAGTTTATCCTCCTGTCTTCAATGGTGTGCAGATAGTGAAGCCCTAAGTGTGCGCTAGATGACAGTTTAGACACCTGACTTCAATAGTGTGCAGATATTTAAGCCCTATGTGTGTGTTAGATGGCATTTTATTCGCCTGACTTCAATGGTGTGCATATATTCAAGCCCTAATTGTGCCGTAGATGACAGGTTATCCACCTGACTTCAATGGTGTGCAGATAGTAAAGCCCTAAATGTGCGTCAGATGACAGATTAGACACCTGACTTCAATGGTATGCAGATATTTAAGCTCTATGTGTGCGTTAGATGACATTTTATTCGCCTGACTTCAATGGTGTGCAGATTTTCAAGCCCTAAGTGTGCCGAAGATGACAGTTTATCCACCTGACTTCAATGGTGTGCAGATAATAAAGCCCTAAGTGTGCGCTAGTTGACAGTTTAGACACCTGACTTCAATGGTGTGCAGATATTTAAGCCCTATGTGTGCGTTAGATGACATTTTATTCACGTGAGTTCAATTGTGTGCAGAGAGTCAAGCCCTAAGTGTGCGCTACATGACAGTTTAGACATCTGACTTCAATGGTGTGCAGATAGTTAAGCCATAAGTGTGCGTTAGATGACAATTTAGACACCTGACTTCAATGGTGTGGAGATAGTTCAGCCCTAAGTGTGCATTAGATGACAGTTTAGACACCTGACTTCAATGGTATGCAGATATATAAGCCCTATGTGTGCATTAGATGGCATTTTATTCGCCTGACTTCAATGGTGTGCAGATAGTCAAGCCCTAAGTGTGCCGTAGATGACAGTTTATCCACATGACTTCAATGGTGTGCAGATAGTTAAGCCCTAAGTGTGCGTTAGATGACAATTTAGACAACTGACTTCAATGGTGTGGAGATAGTTCAGCCCTAAGTGTGCATGAGATGACAGTTTAGACACCTGATTTCAATGATGTGCAGATAGTTAAGCCCTAAGTGTGCATTATATGACAGTTTAGACACCTGACTTCAATGGTGTGCAGATAGATAAGCCCTAAGTGTGCGCTACATGACAGTTTAGACATCTGACTTCAATGGTGTGCAGATAGTTATGCCCTAAATGTGCGTTAGCTGACAGTTTATATGACCTGACCTCAATGGTGTGCAGATAGTTAAGCCCTAAGTGTGTGTTAGATGACAGTTTATCGACCTGAATTAAATGGTGTGAAGATTGGTAAGCCCAAAGTGTGTATTAGATGACAGTTTATCCACCTGACTTCAATGCTGTGCAGATAGTTAAGCCCTAAGTGTGCGCTAGATGACAGTTTAGACACCTGACTTCAATGGTGCGCAGATAGTCAAGCCATAAGTGTGCCGTAGATGACGGTTTATCCACCTGATTTCAATGGTGTGCAGATAGTTAAGCCCTAAGTGTGCGTTAGATGACAATTTAGACACCTGACTTCAATGGTGTGGAGATATTTCAGCCCTAAGTGTGCATTAGATGACAGTTTAGACACCTGACTTCAATGGTGTGCAGATAGTTAAGCCCTAAGTTAGCGTTAGATGACAGTTTATTCACCTGATTTCAATGATGTGCAGATAGTTAAGCCATAAATGTGCATTAGATGACAGTTTAGACACCTGATTTCAATGATGTGCAGATAGTTAAGCCATAAATGTGCATTAGATGACAGTTTAGACACCTGACTTCAATGGTGTGCAGATAGTTAAGCCCTAAGTGTGTATTAGATGACAGTTTAGACACCTTACTTCAATGGTTGGCAGATAGGTATGCCCTAAGTGTGCATTAGCTGACAGTTTAGAAACCTGACTTCAATGGTATGCAGATAGTTATGCCCTAAGTGTGCGTTAGCTGAAAGTTTATATGACCTGACTTCAATGGTGTACAGATAGTTAAGCCCTAAGTGTGCGATAGATGACAGTTTATCGACCTGACTTCAATGGTGTGTAGATATTTAAGCCCTAAGTGTGCGTTAGATGACAATTTAGACACCTGACTTCAATGGTGTGTAGAGAGTTACGCCCAAAGTGTGTATTCGATGACAGTTTAGACACCTGACTTCAATGGTGTGCAGACAGATAAGCCCTAAGTGTGCGTTAAATGACAGATTTATTGACCTGACTTCAATGGTGTGCAGATAGTCAAGCCCTATGTGTGCCGTAGATGACAGTTTATCCACCTGACTTCAATGGTGTACAGATAGTTAAGCCCTAAGTGTGCGTTAGATGACAATTTAGACACCTGACTTCAATGGTGTGTAGAGAGTTACGCCCATAGTGTGTATTCGATGACAGTTTAGACACCTGACTTCAATGGTGTGCAGACAGATAAGCCCTAAGTGTGCGTTAAATGACAGTTTAGACAGCTGACTTCAATGGTGTGCAGATAGTTAAGCCCTATGTTTGCGTTAGATGACATTTTATTCGCCTAACTTCAATGGTGTGCAGATTGTCAAGCCCTAAGTGTGCCGTAGATGACAGTTTATCCACCTGACTTCAATGGTGTGCAGATAGTTAAGCCCGTATTGTGCGCTAGATGACAGTTTAGGCACCTGACTTCAATGGTGTTTAGATATTTAAGCCCTATGTGTGCTTTAGATGGCATTTTATTCACCTGATTTCAATGGTGTGCAGATAGTTATGCCATAAATGTGCATTAGATGACAGTTTAGACACCTGACTTAAATGGTGTGCAGATAATTAAGCCCTAAGTGTGCGTTTGATGATAATTTAGACATCTGACTTCAATTGTGTGCAGATAATTAAGCCCTATGTGTGCGTTAGATGACATGTTATTCACCTGAATTCAATTGTGTGCAGATAATCAAGTCCTAAGTGTGCCGTAGATGACAGTTTATCCACCTGACTTCAATAGTGTGCAGATAGTTAAGCCCTAAGTGTGCGTTAGATGACAGTTTATTCACCTGATTTCAATGGTGTGCAGATAGTTAAGCCCTAAGTGTGCATTAGATGCCATTTAGACACCTGACTTCAAAGGTGTGCAGATAGTTAAGCCATACGTGTGCATTAGATGACAGTTTATCCACCTGATTTCAATGGTGTGCATATAATTAAGCCATACGTGTGCTTTGGATGACAGTTTTATCGACCTTACTTCAATGGTGTACAGATAGTTATGCCCTAAGTGTGCATTAGATGACAATTTAGACACCTGACTTCAATGGTGTGCAGATAGATAAGCCCTAAGTGTACATTAGCTGACAGTTTAGAAAACTGACTTCAATGGTATGCAGATAGTCAAGCCCTAAGTGTTCCGTAGAGGACATTTTATCCACCTAATTTTAATGGTGTGCAGATATTTAAGCCCTAAGAGTGCGTTAGATGTCAGTTTAGACAACTGAATTTAATGATGTGCAGATATTTAAGCCCTATGTGTGCGTTAGATGCCATTTTATTCGCCTGACATCAATGGTGTGCAGATAGTTAAGCCCTAAGTGTGCGTTAGTTGACAGTTTATCGACCTGACTTCAATGGTGTGCAGATATTTAAGCCCTATGTGTGCGTTATATGACATTTTATTCGCCTGACTTCAATGGTGTGCAGATAGTCAAGCCATATGTTGGCCGTAGATGACAGTTTATCCACCTGACTGCAATGGTGTGTAGATAGTTAAGCCCAAAGTGTGGATTAGATGACTTCAATGGTGTGCAGATAGTTATGCCATAAATGTGTATTAGATGACAGTTTAGACACCTGACTTCAATGAGGTGCAGATATTTAATCCCTATGTGTGCCTTAGATGGCATTTTATTCGCCTGACTTCAATGGTGTGCAGATAGTTAAGCTCTATCTGTGCGCTACATGGCAGTTTAGACATCTGACTTCAATGGTGTCCAGATAGTTATGCCCTAAGGGTGCGTTAGCTGACAGTTTATATGACCTGACTTCAATGGTGTGCAGATAGTTAAGCCCTAAGTGTGCTTCAGAGGACAGTTTATCGACCTGACTTCAATGATTTGGAGATAGTTACGTCCAAAGTGTGTATTAGATGACTTCAATGGTGTGCAGATAATTATGCCCTAAGTGTGCATTAGCTGACAGTTTAAAAACCTGACTTCAATGGTGTGCAGATAGTTAAGCTCTAAGTGTGCGTTACATGACAGTTTAGACATCTGACTTCAATGGTGTGCAGATAGTTATGCCCTAAGGGTGCGTTAGCTGACAGTTTATCGACATGACTTCAATGGTGTGCAGATAGTTAAGCCCTAAGTGTGCATTAGATGAGAATTTAGACACCTGACTTTAATGGTGTGTAGATAATTAAGCACTACGTGTGCAATAGATGACAGTTTAGACACCTGACTTCAATGGTGTGCATACAGTTAAGCCCTAAGTGTGCGTTATATGACAGTTTAGACACCTGACCTCAATGGTGTACATATAGTTAAGCCCTAAGTGTGCGTTAGATGACAGTTTATTCACCTGACTTCAATGGCGTGCAGATAGTTATGCTCTAAGTGTGCGTTATATGACAGTTTATCCACCTGACTTCAATCGTGTGCAGATAGTTAAGCCCTAAGTGTGCGTTAGATGACAGTTTATTCACCTGATTTCAATGGTGTGCAGATAATTAAGCCTTAAATGTGCATTAGATGCCATTTAGAAACCTGACTTCAATGGTGTGCAGAGAGTTAAGCCATAAGTTTGCATTAGATGACAGATTAGACACCTGACTTCAATGGTGTGCAGATAGTTAAGCCCTAAGTGTGCGTTAGATGATATTGTATCCCCCTGACTTCAATGATGTGCAGATAATCAAGCCCAAAGTGTGCCGTAGATAACAGTTTATCCACCTGATTTCAATGGTGTGCAGATATTTAAGCCCTAAGTGTGCGTTATATGACAGCTTAGACAACTGACCTCAATGGTGTGCAGATATTTAAGCCCTATATGTGCGTTAGATGAAATTTTATTCGCCTGACTTCAATAGTGTGCAGATAGTCAAGCCCTAAGTGTGCCGTAGATGACAGTTTATCCAACTGATTTCAATGGTGTGCAGATAGTTAAGCCCTAAATGTGCATTAGATGACAGTTTAGACACCTGACTTCAATGGTATGCAGATAATCAAGCCCTAAGTGTGCCGTAGATGACAGTGTATCCACCTGACTTCAATGGTGGGCAGATAATTAAGCCATACGTGTGCCTTAGATGACAGATTAGACACCTGACCTCAATGGTGTGCAGATAGTTAAGCCCTAAGTGTGCGTTAGATGATATTGTATTCGCCTGACTTCAATGGTGTGCAGATAATCAAGTCCTAAGTGTGCGTTAGATGACAGTTTATTCACCTGATTTCAATGGTGTGCAGATAGTGCAGCCCTAATTGTGCATTAGATGGCAGTTTAGACACCTGATTTCAATGGTGTGCAGATATTTAAGCCATATTTGTGCGTTAGATGAAATTTTATTCGCCTGACTTCAATAGTGTGCAGATATTCAAGCCCTAAATGTGCCGTAGATGACAGTTTATCCAACTGATTTCAATGGTGTGCAGATAGTTAAGCCCTAAGTGTGCATTAGATGACAGCTTAGACAACTGACCTCAATGGTGTGCTGAAAGTTAAGCCCTAAGTGTGCGTTAGATGACAGTTTAGACACGTGACTTCAATGGTGTGCAGATCGTTATGCTCTAGGTGTGCGTTAGCTGACAGTTTATCGACCTGACTTCAGTGGAGTGCAGATAGTTAAGCCCTAAGTGTGCCTTAGATGATATTGTATTCGCCTGACTACAATGGTGTGCAGATAGTCAAGTCCTAAGTGTGCCATATATGACAGTTTGTCCACCTGACTTCAATGGTGTGCAGATCATTAAGCCCTAAGTGTGCGTTAGATGACAATTTAGACACCTGACTGCAATGGTGTGGAGATAGTAAAGCCCTAATTTTGCGTTAGATGAGAGTTTATTCACATGACTTCAATGGTGTGCAGATAGTAAAGCCATAAGTGTGGATTAGATGACAGTTTAGACACCTGACTTCAATGGTGTGCAGATAGTTATGCTCTCTGTGTGCGTTAGCTGACAGTTTATCGACCTGACTTCAATGGTGTGCAGATAGTTAAGCCATAAGTGTGCGTTGCATGACAGTTTAGACATCTGACTTCAATGGTGTGCAGATAGGTATGCCCTATGTGTGCGTTAGGTGACAGTTTATATGACCTGACTTCAATGGTGTGCAGATAGTTAAGCCCTAGGTGTGCGTTAGATGACAGTTATCGACCTGACTTCAATGATGTGCAGATAGTTAAGCCCTATGTGTGCATTAGATGACATTTTATCCACCAGATTTCAATGGTATGCAGATAGTTACGCCCAAAGTGTGCGTTAGATGACAGTTTAGAAACCTGACTTCAATGGTGTGCAGATATTTAAGTTCTATGTGTGCGTTAGATGACATTTTATGCGTCTGATTTCAATTGTGTGCAGATAATCAAGCCCAATGTGTGCAGTAGATGACAGTTTATCCACCTGACTTCAATTGTGTGCAGATAATCAAGCCCAATGTGTGCAGTAGATGACAGTTTATCCACCTGATTTCAATGGTGTGCAGATAGTTAAGCCCTAAGTGTGCTTTAGATGACACTTTAGACACCTGACTTCAATGGTGTGCAGATAGTTATGCTCTAAGTGTGCGTTAGCTTACAGTTTATCGACCTGACTTCAATGGTGTGCAGATAGATTAGCCCTAAGTGTGCGTTAGATGACAGTTTAGACACCTGACATCAATGGTGTGCAGATAGTTAAGCCCTAAGTGTGCGTTAGATGATATTGTATTCGCCTGACTTCAATGATGTGCAGATAATCAAGTCCTAAGTGTGCGTTAGATGACAGTTTATTCAACTGATTTCAATGATGTGCAGATAGTTAAGCCCTAAGTGTGCATTAGATGACAGTTTAGACACCTGACCTCAATGATGTGCAGATAGTTAAGCCCTAAGTGTGCGTTAGATAACAGTTTAGACACCTGACCTCAATGATGTGCAGATAGTTTAGCCCTAAGTGTACCGTAGATGACAGTTTATCTACCTGATTTCAATGGTGTGCAGATAGTTAAGCAATAAGTGTGCATTAGATGACATAATAGACACCTGACTTCAATGGTGTGCAGATAGGTAAGCCCTAAGTGTGCATTAGATGACAGTTTAGACACCTGACTTCAATGTTGTGCAGATAGTTAAGCCCTTTGTGTGCGTTAGATAACATTTTATTCACCTGAATTCAACTGTTTGCAGATAGACAAGTCCTAAAGGTGCCGTATATGACAGTTTGTCCACCTGACTTCAATGGTTTGCAGATAGTTAAGCCCTAAGTTTGCGTTAGCTGACAGTTTATTCACCTGACTTCAATGGTGTGCAGACAGTTAAGCCCTAAGTGTGCGTCAGATGACAGTTTAGACACCTGACTTCAATGGTGTGCAGATAGTTAAGCCCTAAGTGTGCGTTAGATGACACTTTAGACACCTGACTTCAATGGTGTGCAGATAGTTATGCTCTAAGTGTGCGTTAGCTGACAGTTTATCGACCTGATTTCAATGGTGTGCAGTTAGTTTAGCACTAAGTGTGCGTTAGATGACAGTTTAGACACCTGACCTCAATGGTGTGCAGATAGTTAAGCTCTAAGTGTGCGTTAGATGATATTGTATTCGCCTGACCTCAATCGTGTGCAGATAATCAAGTCCTAAGTGTGCGTTAGATGACAGTTTATTCACGTGATTTCAATGGTGTGCAGATATGTAAGCCCTATATGTGCGTTAGATGAAATTGTATTCGCCTGACTTCAATGGTGTGCAGAGAGTCAAGCCCTAAGTGTGCGTTAGGTGACAATTTAGACACCTGACTTCAATGGTTTGCAGACAGTTAAGCCATAAGTGTGCATTAGATGACAGGTTAGACACATGACTTCAATGGTGTGCAGATAGGTAAGCCCTAAGTGTGCATTAGATGACAGTTTAGACACCTGACTTCAATGGTGTGCAGATAGTTCAGCCCTAAGTGTGCATTAGATGGCAGTTGAGACACCTGACTTCAGTGGTTTGCAGATAGTTAAGCCCTAAGTGTGCATCAAATGACAGTTTAGACACCTGACTTCAATGGTGTGCAGATAGTTAAGCCCTTTGTGTGCGTTAGATAACATTTTATTCACCTGAATTCAATTGTTTGCAGATAATCAAGTCCTAAAGGTGCCGTAGATGACAGTTTGTCCACCTGACTTCAATGGTGTGCAGATAGTTAAGCCCTATGTGTGCGTTAGATGACAGTTTATTCACCTGATTTCAATGGTATGCAGATAGTTAAGCCCTAATTATGCATTAGATGACAGTTTAGACTACTGATTTCAATGGTGTGCATAAAGTTAAGCCCTATGTGTGCGTTAGATGACAGTTTAGACACCTGACTTCAATGGTGTGCAGATAGTTAAGCCCTATATATGCGTTAGATGACATTTTATTCGCCTGACTTCAATGGTGTGCAGATAGTCAAGCCCTAAATGTGCCGTAGATGACAGTTTATCCACCTGACTTCAATTATGTGCAGATAGTTAAGCCCTATGTGTGCGTTAGATGACAATATAGACACATGACTTCAATGGTGTGCAGATAGTTCAGCCCTAAGTGTGCATTAGATGGCAGTTGAGACACCTGACTTCAATGGTGTGCAGATACTTAAGCCCTAAGTTTGCGTTAGCTGACAGTTTATTCACCTGACTTCAATGGTGTGCAGATAGTTAAGCCCTAAGTGTGCGTCAGATGACAGTTTAGACACCTGACTTCAATGGTGTGCAGATAGTTAAGCCCTAAGTGTGCGTTAGATGACAGTTTAGACACCTGACTTCAATGGTATGCAGATAGTTAAACCCTAAGTGTGCATCAAATGACAGTTTAGACACCTGACTTTAATGGTTTGCAGATAGTTAAGCCCTAAGTGTGCGTCAGATGACAGTTTAGACACCTGACTTCAATGGTGTGCAGATAGTTAAGCACTAAGTGTGCGTTAGATGACAGTTTAGACACCTGACTTCAATGGTGTGCAGATAGTTATGCCCTAAGCGTGCGTTATATGACAATTTAGACACCTGACTTCAATGGTGTGCAGAAAGTTTAGCCCTAAGTGTGCGTTAGCTGACAATTTATCGACCTGACTTCAATGGTGTGCATATAGATCAGCCCTAAGTGTGCATTAGATGACAGTTTAGACACCTGACCTCAATGGTGTGCAGATAGTTAAGCCCTAAGTGTCCGTTAAATGATATTTTATTCGCCTGACTTCAATGTTGTGCAGATAGTCAAGCCCAAAGTGTGCCGTAGATGACAGCTTATCCACCTGATTTCAATGGTGTGCAGATAGTTAAGCCCTAAGTGTGCGTTAGATGACAATATAGACACCTGACTTCAATGGTGTGCAGATAGTTCAGCCCTAAGTGTGCATTAGATGGCAGTTGAGACACCTGACTTCAATGGTGTGCAGATAATTAAGCCCTAAGTTTGCGTTATATGACAGTTTATTCACCTGACTTCAATGGTGTGCAGATAGATAAGCCCTACGTGTGCGTCAGATGACAGTTTAGACACCTGACTTCAATGGTGTGCAGATAGTTATGCCCTAAGTGTGCGTTAGATAACAGTTTAGACACCTGACTTCAATGGTGTGCAGATAGTTAAGCCCTAAGTGTGCGTTAGCTGACAATTTATCGACCTGACTTCAATGGTGTGCATATAGTTAAGCCCTATGTGTGCGTTAGATAACATTTTATTCACCTGAATTCAACGGTTTGCAGATAGACAAGTCCTAAAGGTGCCGTAGATGACAGTTTGTCCACCTGACTTCAATGGTTTGCAGATAGTTAAGCCCTAAGTGTGCGTTAGATGACAGTTTATTCACCTGACTTCAATGGTGTGCAGATAATTAAGCCCTAAGTGTGCGTTAGATGACAGTTTAGACACCTGACTTCAATGGTGTGCAGATAGTTAAGCCCTAATTGTGCATCAAATGACAGTTTAGACACCTGACTTTAATGGTTTGCAGATAGTTAAGCCCTAAGTGTGCGTCAGATGACAGTTTAGACACCTGACTTCAATGGTGTGCAGATAGTTAAGCCCTAAGTGTGCGTTAGATGACAGTTTAGACACCTGACTTCAATGGTGTGCAGATAGGTAAGCCCTAAGTGTGCGTTAAATGATATTTTATTTGCCTGACTTCAATGGTGTGCAGATAGTCAAGCCCAAAGTGTGCCGTAGATGACAGCTTATCCACCTGATTTCAATGGTGTGCAGATAGTTAAGCCCTAAGTGTGCGTTAGATGACAATATAGACACCTGACTTCAATGGTGTGCAGATAGATAAGCCCTAAGTGTGCGCTAGATGACAGTTTATTCACCTGACTTCAATGGTGTGCAGATAGTTAAGCCCTAAGTTTGCGTTATATGACAGTTTATTCACCTGACTTCAATGGTGTGCAGATAGATAAGCCCTAAGTGTGCGTCAGATGACAGTTTAGACACCTGACTTCAATGGTGTGCAGATAGTTATGCCCTAAGTGTGCGTTAGATAACAGTTTAGACACCTGACTTCAATGGTGTGCAGATAGTTAAGCCCTAAGTGTGCGTTAGCTGACAATTTATCGACCTGACTTCAATGGTGTGCATATAGTTAAGCCCTATGTGTGCGTTAGATAACATTTTATTCACCTGAATTCAACTGTTTGCAGATAGACAAGTCCTAAAGGTGCCGTAGATGACAGTTTGTCCACCTGACTTCAATGGTTTGCAGATAGTTAAGCCCTAAGTGTGCGTTAGATGACAGTTTATTCACCTGACTTCAATGGTGTGCAGATAATTAAGCCCTAAGTGTGCGTTAGATGACAGTTTAGACACCTGACTTCAATGGTGTGCAGATAGTTAAGCCCTAATTGTGCATCAAATGACAGTTTAGACACCTGACTTTAATGGTTTGCAGATAGTTAAGCCCTAAGTGTGCGTCAGATGACAGTTTAGACACCTGACTTCAATGGTGTGCAGATAGTTAAGCCCTAAGTGTGCGTTAGATGACAGTTTAGACACCTGACTTCAATGGTGTGCAGATAGGTAAGCCCTAAGTGTGCGTTAAATGATATTTTATTTGCCTGACTTCAATGGTGTGCAGATAGTCAAGCCCAAAGTGTGCCGTAGATGACAGCTTATCCACCTGATTTCAATGGTGTGCAGATAGTTAAGCCCTAAGTGTGCGTTAGATGACAATATAGACACCTGACTTCAATGGTGTGCAGATAGATAAGCCCTAAGTGTGCGCTAGATGACAGTTTATTCACCTGACTTCAATGGTGTGCAGATAGTTAAGCCCTAAGTGTGCGTTATATGACAGTTTATTCACCTGACTTCAATGGTGTGCAGATAGATAAGCCCTAAGTGTGCGTCAGATGACAGTTTAGACACCTGACTTCAATGGTGTGCAGATAGTTATGCCCTAAGTGTGCGTTAGATAACAGTTTAGACACCTGACTTCAATGGTGTGCAGATAGTTAAGCCCTAAGTGTGCGTTAGCTGACAATTTATCGACCTGACTTCAATGGTGTGCATATAGTTAAGCCCTATGTGTGCGTTAGATAACATTTTATTCACCTGAATTCAACTGTTTGCAGATAGACAAGTCCTAAAGGTGCCGTAGATGACAGTTTGTCCACCTGACTTCAATGGTTTGCAGATAGTTAAGCCCTAAGTGTGCGTTAGATGACAGTTTATTCACCTGACTTCAATGGTGTGCAGATAATTAAGCCCTAAGTGTGCTTTAGATGACAGTTTAGACACCTGACTTCAATGGTGTGCAGATAATTAAGCCCTAATTGTGCATCAAATGACAGTTTAGACACCTGACTTTAATGGTTTGCAGATAGTTAAGCCCTAAGTGTGCGTCAGATGACAGTTTAGACACCTGACTTCAATGGTGTGCAGATAGTTAAGCCCTAAGTGTGCGTTAGATGACAGTTTAGACACCTGACTTCAATGGTGTGCAGATAGTTAAGCCTTAAGTGTGCGTTAAATGATATTTTATTTGCCTGACTTCAATGGTGTGCAGATAGTCAAGCCCAAAGTGTGCCGTAGATGACAGCTTATCCACCTGATTTCAATGGTGTGCAGATAGTTAAGCCCTAAGTGTGCGTTAGATGACAATATAGACACCTGACTTCAATGGTGTGCAGATAGATAAGCCCTAAGTGTGCGCTAGATGACAGTTTATTCACCTGACTTCAATGGTGTGCAGATAGTTAAGCCATACGTGTGCGTTAGATGACAGTTTAGACACCTGACTTCAATGGTGTGCAGATAGATAAGCCCTAAGTGTGCGCTAGATGACAGTTTATTCACCTGACTTCAATGGTGTGCAGATAGTTAAGCCATACGTGTGCGTCAGATGACAGTTTAGACACCTGACTTCAATGGTGTGCAGATAGTTATGCCCTAAGTGTGCGTTAGATAACAGTTTAGACACCTGACTTCAATGGTGTGCAGATAGTTAAGCCCTAAGTGTGCGTTAGCTGACAATTTATCGACCTGACTTCAATGGTGTGCATATAGTTAAGCCCTATGTGTGCGTTAGATAACATTTTATTCACCTGAATTCAACTGTTTGCAGATAGACAAGTCCTAAAGGTGCCGTAGATGACAGTTTGTCCACCTGACTTCAATGGTTTGCAGATAGTTAAGCCCTAAGTGTGCGTTAGATGACAGTTTATTCACCTGACTTCAATGGTGTGCAGATAATTAAGCCCTAAGTGTGCGTTAGATGACAGTTTAGACACCTGACTTCAATGGTGTGCAGATAGTTAAGCCCTAATTGTGCATCAAATGACAGTTTAGACACCTGACTTTAATGGTTTGCAGATAGTTAAGCCCTAAGTGTGCGTCAGATGACAGTTTAGACACCTGACTTCAATGGTGTGCAGATAGTTAAGCCCTAAGTGTGCGTTAGATGACAGTTTAGACACCTGACTTCAATGGTGTGCAGATAGTTAAGCCCTAAGTGTGCGTTAAATGATATTTTATTTGCCTGACTTCAATGGTTTGCAGATAGTCAAGCCCAAAGTGTGCCGTAGATGACAGCTTATCCACCTGATTTCAATGGTGTGCAGATAGTTAAGCCCTAAGTGTGCGTTAGATGACAATATAGACACCTGACTTCAATGGTGTGCAGATAGATAAGCCCTAAGTGTGCGCTAGATGACATTTTATTCACCTGACTTCAATGGTGTGCAGATAGTTAAGCCATACGTGTGCGTTAGATGACAGTTTAGACACCTGACTTCAATGGTGTGCAGATAGATAAGCCCTAAGTGTGCGCTAGATGACAGTTTATTCACCTGACTTCAATGGTGTGCAGATAGTTAAGCCATACGTGTGCGTTAGATGACAGTGTAGACATCTGTCTTCATTGGTTTGCAGATAGTTCAGCCCTAAGTGTGCATTATATAACAGATTAGACACCTGACATCAATGGTGTGCAGATAGTTAAACCCTAAGTGTGCATTAGATGACTGTTTAGACACCTGACCTCAATGGTGTGCAGATAATTAAGCCCTATGTGTGTGTTAGATGACATTATATTCACCTGAATTAAATTGTGTGCAGATATTCAAGTCCTAATTGTGCCGTAGATGACAGTTTATCCACCTGACTTCAATGGTGTGCAGATATTTAAGCCCTAAGTGTGCGTTGGATGACAGTTTAGACTCCTGACCTCAATGGTGTGCAGATAGTTAAGCCCTAAGTGTGCATTAGATGACAGTTTATCCACCTGACTTCAATGGTGTGCAGAAAGTTAAGCCCTAAGTGTGCGCTAGATGACAGTTTATACACATGACTTCAATGGTGTGCAGATAGATAAGCCCTAAGTGTGCAACATATGACAGTTTAGACACCTGACTTCAATGGTGTGCTGAAAGTTAAGCCCTAAATGTGCTTTAGATGACAGTTTAGACACGTGACTTCAATGGTGTGCAGATAGTTATGCTCTAATTGTTCGTTAGCTGATATTATTTTCGCCTGACTTCAATGGTGTGCAGATAGTCAAGACCTAAGTGTGCCTTAGATGACAGTTTATCCACCTGATTTCAATGGTGTGCAGATAGTTAAGCCCTAAGTGTGCGTTAGATGACAATTTAGACACCTGACTTCTATGGTTTGAGGATAGATAAGCCATAAGTGTGCATTAGATGACAGTTTAGACACCTGATTTCAATGGTGTGCAGATAGATAAGCCCTAAGTGTGCATTAGATGACAGTTTAGACACCTGACTTCAATGGTATGCAGAGAGTTAAGCCCTATGTGTGCGTTAGATAACATTTTAGACACCTGACTTCAATGGTGTGCAGATATTTAAGCCCTATATGTGCGTTAGTTGAAATTTTATTCGCCTGACTTCAATGGTGTGCAGATATTTAAGCCCTATATGTGCGTTAGATGAAATTTTATTCACCTGACTTCAATGGTGTGCAGATAATCAAGCCCAATGTGTGCCGTAGATGACAGTTTATCCACCTGACTTCAATGGTGTGCAGAATATCAAGCCCAAAGTGTGCCGTAGATGACAGTTTATCCACCTGATTTCAATGTTGTGCAGATAGTTAAGCCCTAAGTGTGCGTTAGATGACACTTTAGACACCTGACTTCAATGGTGTGCAGATCGTTATGCTCTAAGTGTGCGTTAGCTGACAGTTTATCGACCTGATTTCAATGGTGTGCAGTTAGTTTAGCCCTAAGTGTGCGTTAGATGACAGTTTAGAAACCTGACCTCAATGGTGTGCAGATAGATAAGCCCTAAGTGTGCGCTAGATGACATTTTATTCACCTGACTTCAATGGTGTGCAGATAGTTGTGTTGGTTGTGGTTTGTGTTTGGTGTGGTGATAAGCCCTAAGTGTGCGCTAGATGACAGTTTATTCACCTGACTTCAATGGTGTGCAGATAGTTAAGCCATACGTGTGCGTTAGATGACAGTGTGTGTTTTTGGTTTGGTGTTGTGTGTGTTTTGTTAGACACCTGACATCAATGGTGTGCAGATAGTTAAACCCTAAGTGTGCATTAGATGACTGTTTAGACACCTGACTTCAATGGTGTGCAGATAATTAAGCCCTATGTGTGTGTTAGATGACATTATATTCACCTGAATTAAATTGTGTGCAGATATTCAAGTCCTAATTGTGCCGTAGATGACAGTTTATCCACCTGACTTCAATGGTGTGCAGATATTTAAGCCCTAATGTGCGTTGGATGACAGATTAGACTCCTGACCTCAATGGTGTGCAGATAGTTAGCCCTAAGTGTGCATTAGATGAAGTTTATCACCGACTTCAATGGTGTGCAGAAGTTAAGCCCTAGTGTGCGCTAGATGACAGTTTATACATGACTTCAATGGTGTGCAGATAGATAAGCCCTAAGTGTGCACATATGACAGTTTAGACACCTGACTTCAATGGTGTGCTGAAGTTAAGCCTTGTGCTTTAGATACGTTTAGACACTGACTTCAATGGTGTGCAGATAGTTATGCTCTAATTGTTCGTTAGTGATATTTTGCTGACTTCAATGGTGTGCAGTAGTAGTAGTGTGCCTTAGTGACAGTTTATCCACCTGATTTCAATGGTGTGCAGATAGTTAAGCCTAAGTGTGCGTAGATGACAATTTAGACACCTGACTTCTATGGTTGGGATAGTAAGCCTAGTGTGCATTAGATGACAGTTTAGCACCTGATTCAATGGTGTGCAGATAGTTAAGCCCTAGTGTGCTTAGATACATTTAGCACTGATTCAATGGTGTGCAGATATTGCCTATTGTGCGTTAGTGAATTTTACCCTGACTTCAATGGTGTGCAGATATTTAAGCCCTATATGTGCGTTAGTGAATTTTATTCCTGACTTCAATGGTGTGCAGATATAAGCCATGTGTGCTAGATGAAGTTTATCACCTGACTTCAATGGTGTGCAGATATAAGCCCATGTGAGATGACAGTTTATCACCTGATTTCAATGTGTGCAGATATTAAGCCCTAAGTGTGCGTTAGATGACATTTAGCACCTGATTCAATGGTGTGCAGATGTTATGCCTAAGTGTGCGTTAGTGACAGTTTAGACCTGATCAATGGTGTGCAGTGTTGCTCTAAGTGTGCGTTATGAAGTTTAGTGTTGGTGTGGGTTAAGCTCTAAGTGTGCGTTAGATGATATTGTATTCGCCTGACCTCAATCGTGTGCAGATAATCAAGTCCTAAGTGTGCGTTAGATGACAGTTTATTCACGTGATTTCAATGGTGTGCAGATAGTTAAGCCCTAAGTGTGCATTAGATGACAGTTTAGACACCTGACATCAATGGTGTGCAGATAGTTAAGCCCTAAGTGTCCGTTAGATGACAGTTTAGACACCTGACTTCAATGGTGTGCAGATATGTAAGCCCTATATGTGCGTTAGATGAAATTGTATTCACCTGACTTCAATGGTGTGCAGAGAGTCAAGCCCTAAATGTGCGTTAGATGACAATTTAGACACCTGACTTCAATGGTTTGCAGACAGTTAAGCCATAAGTGTGCATTAGATGACAGGTTAGACACCTGACTTCAATGGTGTGCAGATAGGTAAGCCCTAAGTGTGCATTAGATGAGAGTTTAGACACCTGACTTCAATGGTGTGCAGATAGTTCAGCCCTAAATGTGCATTAGATGGCAGTTTAGACACCTGACTTCAATGGTGTGCAGATAGTTAAGCCCTAAGTGTGCATCAAATGACAGTTTAGACACCTGACTTCAATGGTGTGCAGATAGTTAAGCCCTACGTGTGCGTTAGATGACAGATTAGACACCTGACTTCAATGGTGTACAGATAGTTAAGCCCTAAGCGTGCATTATATGACAATATAGACACCTTACTTCAATGGTGTGCAGATAGCTAAGCCCTAAGTGTGCGCTAGATGACAGTTTATTCACGTGACTTCAATGGTGTGCAGATAGTTAAGCCATACGTGTGCGTTAGATGACAGTGTAGACACCTGTCTTCATTGGTTTGCAGATAGTTAAGCCCTATGTGTGCGCTAGATGACATTGTATTCACCTGATTTCAATGGTGTGCAGATAATCAAGCCCTGAGTGTGCCGTAGATGACAGCTTATCCACCTGACTTCAATGTTGGGTAGATAGTCAAGCCCTAACTGTGCCGTAGATGACAGTTTATCCACCTGGCTTCAATGGTGTGCAGATAGTTTAGCACTAAGTGTGCGTTAGATGACAATTTAAACACCTGACTTCAATGGTGTGCAGAGAGTTCAGCCCTAAGTGTGCATTAAATAACAGTTTAGACACCTGACTTCAATGGTGTGCAGATAGTTAAACCCTAAGTGTGCATTAGATGACTGTTTAGACACCTGACTTCAATGGTGTGCTGAAAGTTAAGCCCTAAGTGTTCGTTAGATGACAGTTTATACACGTGACTTCAATGGTGTGTAGATAGTTATGCTCTAGGTGTGCATTAGATGACAGTTTAGACACCTGACTTCAATGGTGTGCAGATAGTTAAGCCCTATGTGTGCGTTAGATAACATTTTAGACACCTGACTTCAATGGTGTGCAGATATTTAAGCCCTATATGTGCGTTAGATGAAATTCTATTCGCCTGACTTCAATGGTGTGCAGATAATCAAGCCCAATGTGTGCCGTAGATGACAGTTTATCCACCTGACTTCAATGGTGTGCAGAAAATCAAGCCCAAAGTGTGCCGTAGATGACAGTTTATCCACCTGATTTCAATGTTGTGCATATAGTTAAGCCCTAAGTGTGCGTTAGATGACATTTTAGACACCTGACTTCAATGGTGTGCAGATAGTTATGCTCTAAGTGTGCGTTAGCTGACAGTTTATCGACCTGATTTCAATGGTGTGCAGTTAGTTTAGCCCTAAGTGTGCGTTAGATGACAGATTAGACACCTGACCTCAATGGTGTGCAGAGAGTTAAGCCCTAAGTGTGCGTTAGATGACAGTTTAGACACCTGACCTCAATGGTGTGCAGATAGTTAAGCTCTAAGTGTGCGTTATATGAGAGTTTAGACACCTGACCTCAATGGTGTGCAGAGAGTTAAGCTCTAAGTGTGCGTTAGATGATATTGTATTCGCCTGACCTCAATCGTGTGCAGATAATCAAGTCCTAAGTGTGCGTTAGATGACAGTTTATTCACGTGATTTCAATGGTGTGCAGATAGTTAAGCCCTAAGTGTGCATTAGATGACAGTTTAGACACCTGACCTCAATGGTGTGCAGATAGTTAAGCCCTAAGTGTGCATTAGATGACAGTTTAGACACCTGACTTCAATGGTGTGCAGATATGTAAGCCCTATATGTGCGTTAGATGAAATTGTATTCACCTGACTTCAATGGTGTGCAGAGAGTCAAGCCCTAAATGTGCGTTAGATGACAATTTAGACACCTGACTTCAATGGTTTGCAGACAGTTAAGCCATAAGTGTGCATTAGATGACAGGTTAGACACCTGACTTCAATGGTGTGCAGATAGGTAAGCCCTAAGTGTGCATTAGATGACAGTTTAGACACCTGACTTCAATGGTGTGCAGATAGTTAAGCCCTAAGTGTGCGTTAGATGACAGATTAGACACCTGACTTCAATGGTGTACAGATAGTTAAGCCCTAAGCGTGCGTTATATGACAATTTAGACACCTTTCTTCAATGTTGTGCAGATACCTAAGCCCTAAGTGTGCGCTAGATGTCAGTTTATTCACCTGACTTCAATGGTGTGTAGATAGTTAAGCCATACGTGTGCGTTAGATGACAGTGTAGACACCTGTCTTCATTGGTTTGCAGATAGTTAAGCCCTAGGTGTGCGCTAGATGACATTGTATTCACCTGATTTCAATGGTGTGCAGATATTCAAGCCCTGAGTGTGCCGTAGATGACAGCTTATCCACCTGACTTCAATGTTGGGTAGATAGACAAGCCCTAAGTGTGCCGTAGATGACAGTTTATCCACCTGGCTTCAATGGTGTGCAGATAGTTTAGCACTAAGTGTGCCTTAGATGACAATTTA
The DNA here is from genome assembly GCA_014843695.1 of Archivesica marissinica. NCBI lineage: Eukaryota > Metazoa > Mollusca > Bivalvia > Venerida > Vesicomyidae > Archivesica > Archivesica marissinica. Next base: position 17,018 of record JABXNX010002282.1, on the reverse strand, counting down.
GACACCTGACTTCAATGGTGTGCAGAGAGTTAAACCCTAAGTGTGCATTAGATGACTGTTTAGACACCTGACTTCAATGGTGTGCAGATAATTAAGCCCTATGTGTGTGTTAGATGACAGTTTATTCACCTGAAGTCAATGGTATGCAGATATTCAAGTCCTCTGTGTGCCGTAGATGACAGTTTATCCACCTGATTTCAATGTTGTGCAGATAGTTAAGCCCTAAGTGTGCTTTAGATGACACTTTAGACACATGACTTCAATGGTGTGCAGATAGTTATGCTCTAAGTGTGCGTTAGCTGACAGTTTATCGACCTGATTTCAATGGTGTGCAGTTAGTTTAGCCCTAAGTGTGCGTTAGATGACAGTTTAGACACCTGACCTCAATGGTGTGCAGATAGTTAAGCTCTAAGTGTGCGTTAGATGATATTGTATTCGCCTGACCTCAATCGTGTGCAGATAATCAAGTCCTAAGTGTGCGTTAGATGACAGTTTATTCACGTGATTTCAATGGTGTGCAGAAAGTTAAGCCCTAAGTGTGCATTAGATGACAGTTTAGACACCTGACCTCAATGGTGTGCAGATAGTTAAGCCCTAAGTGTGCGTTAGATGACAGTTTAGACACCTGACTTCAATGGTGTGCAGATATGTAAGCCCTATTTGTGCCTTAGATGAAATTGTATTCGCCTGACTTCAATGGTGTGCAGATAGTCAAGCCCTAAGTGTGCGTTAGATGACAGTTTAGACACCTGATTTCAATGGTGTGCAGACAGTTAAGCCCTAAGTGTGCATTAGATGACAGTTTAGACACCTGACTTCAATGGTGTGCAGATAGTTCAGCCCTAAGTGTGCATTAGATGGCAGTTGAGACACCAGACTTCAATGGTGTGCAGATAGTTAAGCCCTAAGTGTGCAACAAATGACAGTTTAGACACCTGACTTCAATGGTGTGCAGATAGTTAAGCCCTAAGTGTGCGTTAGATGACAGATTAGACACCTGACTTCAATGGTGTATATATAGTTAAGCCCTAAGCGTGCGTTATATGACAATTTATCCACCTGACTTCAATGGTGTGCAGATAGTTAAGCCCTCAGTGTGCGTTATATTACAATTCAGACACCTGACTTCAATGTTGTGCAGATAGTTAAGCCCTAAGTGTGCATTAGATGACAGTTTAGACACCTGACTTCAATGGTATGCAGTTAGTTAAGCCCTAAGTGTGCGTTAGATGACAGTTTAGACACCTGACATCAATAGTGTGCAGATAGTTAAGCCTTATGTTTGCGTTAGATGACATTTTATCCATCTGACTTCAATGGTGGGCAGATAGTTAAGCCCTCAGTGTGCGTTAGATGACAGTTTATTCACCTGACTTCAATGGTGTGCAGATAGTAAAGCCACAAGTGTGCATTGGATGACAATAGAGAGTTAAGCCCTAAGTGTGCTTTAGATGACACTTTAGACACCTGACTTCAATGGTGTGCAGATATTTATGCTCTAAGTGTGCGTTATCTGACAGTTTATCGACCTGACTTCAATGGTGTGCAGATAGTTACGCCATAAGTGTGCGTTGCATGACAGTTTAGACCTCTGACTTCAATGGTGTGCAGATAGTTAAGCCCTAGGTGTGCGATAGATGACAGTTATCGACCTGACTTCAATGGTGTGCAGATAGTTAAGCCCTATGTTTGCATTAGATGACATTTTATCCACCAGATTTCAATGGTATGCTGATAGATAAGCCCTAAGTGTGAGTTAGATGACAGTTTATTCACCTGACTTCAATGATGTGCAGATAGTTAAGCCCTAAGTGTGCGTTTGATGACAGTTTAGACACCTGATTTCAATGATGTGCAGATAGTTAAGCCCTATGTGTGCGCTAGATGACATTTTATCCACGTGACTTCAATGGTGTGCAGATAGTTAAGCCCTATGTGTGCGTTTGATGACAGTTTAGACACCTGACTTCAATGGTGTGCAGATAGTTAAGCCCTATGTGTGCGTTAGATGACATTTTATCCACCTGACTTCAATGATGTGCAGATAGTTAATCCCTAAGTGTGCGTTTGATGACAGTTTAGACACCTGATTTCAATGGTGTGCAGATATCTAAGCCCTATTTGTGCGTTAGATGACATTTTAGTCGCCTGACGTCAATGGTGTGCAGATAGTCAAGCCCTAAGTGTGCCGTAGATGACAGTTTGTCCACCTGACTTCAATGGTGTGCAGATAGCTAAGCCCTGAGTGTGCATTTTATGACAGTTTAGACACCTAACCTCAATGGTGTGCAGATAGTTACGCCATAAGTGTGCATTGCATGACAGATTAGACATCTGACTTCAATTGTGTGCAGATAGTTATGCCCTATGTGTGCGTTAGCTGACAGTTTATATGACCTGACTTCAATGGTGTGCAGATAGTTAAGCCCTAAGTGTGCATTAGATGACAGTTTATCGACCTGACTTCAATGGTGTGCAGAGAGTTAAGCCCAAAGTGTGTATTAGATGACAGTTTTGACACCTTACTTCAATGGTGTGCAAATAGTTAAGCCCTAAGTGTGCGTTTGATGACAGTATAGACACCTGATTTCAATGGTATGCAGATAGTTAAGCCCTAATTGTGCGTTAGATGACAGTTTATTCACCTGACTTCAATGGTGTGCAGATAGTCAAGCCCTAAGTGTGCGTTAGATGACATTTTATTCGCCTGACTTCAATGGTGTGCAGATAGTTTAGCCCTAAGTGTGCGTTTGATGACAATTTAGACACTATACTTTAATGGTGTGGAGATAGTTCAGCCCTAAGTTTGCGTTAGATGACAGTTTAGACAACTGACTTCAATGTTGTGCAGATAGTTAAGCCCTAAGTGTGTAATAGACGAGAGTTTAGACACCTGACTTCAATGGTGTTCAGATAGTTAAGCCCTATGTGTGCGTTAGATGATATGTTATCCACCTGACTTCAATGGTGTGCAGATAGTTAAGCCGTAGGTGTGCGTTAGATGACAGTTTATTCACCTGACTTCAATGGTGTGCAGATAGTAAAGCCATAAGTGTGGATTAGATGACAGTTTAGACACATGACCTCAATGGTGTGCAGATAGTTATGCTCTAAGTGTGCGTTCGCTGACAGTTTATCGACCTGACTTCAATGGTGTGCAGATAGTTAAGCCATAAGTGTGTGTTGCATGAGAGTTTAGACATCTGACTTCAATGGTGTGCAGATAGGTATGCCCTATGTGTGCGTTAGCTGACAGTTTATATGACCTGACTTCAATGGTGTGCAGATAGTTAAGCCCTAAGTGTGCGTTAGATGACAGTTATCGACCTGACTTCAATGGTGTGCAGATAGTTAAGCCCTATGTGTGCATTAGATGACATTTTATCCACCAGATTTCAATGGTATGCAGATAGTTATGCCCTAAGTGTGCGCTAGATGACAGTTTAGACACCTGACTTCAATGGTGTGCAGATATTTAAGCCCCTATGTGTGCGTTAGATGACATTTTATTCGCATGATTTCAATTGTGTGCAGATAATCAAGCTCTAAGTGTGCTGTAGATGACATTTTATCTACCTGACTTCAAAGGTGTGCAGATAGTTAAGACCTAAGTGTGCGTTTGATGTCAATTTAGACACTATGCATTAATGGTGTGGAGATAGTTCAGCCCTAAGTTTGCGTTAGATGACAGGTTAGACAACTGACTTCAATGGTGTACAGTAGTTATGCCCTAGGTGTGCGTTAGCTGACAGTTAATATGACCTGACTTCAATGGTGTACAGATAGTTAAGCCCTAAATGTGCGTTAGACGACAGTTTATCGACCTGACTTCAATGGTTTGCAGATAGCTAAGCCAAAGTGTGCTCTAGATGACAGCATATTCACCTGACTTCAATTGTGTGCAGATAGTTAAGCCCTATGTGTGCCGTAGATGACATATTATCCACCTGACTTTAATGGTGTACAGATAGTCATGCCATAAGTGTGCCGTTGGTGACAGTCTCCCACCTGACTGCAATGGTGTGCAGATAGTTAAGCCCTAAGTTTACGTTAGATTACAATTTAGACACCTGACTTCAATGGTGTGCAGATAGTTAAGCCCTATGTGTGCGTTTGATGACAGTTTAGACACCTGACTTCAATTGTGTGCAGATAGTTAAGCCCTATGTGTGCGTTAGATGACATTTTATCCACCTGACTTCAATGATGTGCAGATAGTTAATCCCTAAGTGTGCGTTTGATGACAGTTTAGACACCTGATTTCAATGGTGTGCAGATATCTAAGCCCTATTTGTGCGTTAGATGACATTTTAGTCGCCTGACGTCAATGGTGTGCAGATAGTCAAGCCCTAAGTGTGCCGTAGATGACAGTTTGTCCACCTGACTTCAATGGTGTGCAGATAGCTAAGCCCTGAGTGTGCATTTTATGACAGTTTAGACACCTAACCTCAATGGTGTGCAGATAGTTACGCCATAAGTGTGCATTGCATGACAGATTAGACATCTGACTTCAATTGTGTGCAGATAGTTATGCCCTATGTGTGCGTTAGCTGACAGTTTATATGACCTGACTTCAATGGTGTGCAGATAGTTAAGCCCTAAGTGTGCATTAGATGACAGTTTATCGACCTGACTTCAATGGTGTGCAGAGAGTTAAGCCCAAAGTGTGTATTAGATGACAGTTTTGACACCTTACTTCAATGGTGTGCAAATAGTTAAGCCCTAAGTGTGCGTTTGATGACAGTATAGACACCTGATTTCAATGGTATGCAGATAGTTAAGCCCTAATTGTGCGTTAGATGACAGTTTATTCACCTGACTTCAATGGTGTGCAGATAGTCAAGCCTAAGTGTGCGTTAGATGAATTTATTCGCTGACTTCATGGTGTGCAGATAGTTTAGCCCTAAGTGTGCGTTGATGACAATTAGACACTATACTTTAATGGTGGGAGATAGTTCAGCCCTAAGTTTGCGTTAGATGACAGTTTAGACAACTGACTTCAATGTTGTGCAGATAGTAAGCCCTAAGTGTGTATAGACGAGAGTTTAGACACCTGACTTCAATGGTGTTCAGATAGTTAAGCCCTATGTGTGCGTAGATGATTTTATCCACCTGACTTCAATGGTGTGCAGATAGTTAAGCCGTAAGTGTGCGTTAGATGACAGTTTATTCACCTGACTTCAATGGTGTGCAGATAGTTAAGCCATAAGTGTGGATTAGATGACAGTTTAGACACCTGACTTCAATGGTGTGCAGATAGTTATGCTCTAAGTGTGCGTTAGCTGACAGTTTATCGACCTGACTTCAATGGTGTGCAGATAGTTAAGCCATAAGTGTGCGTTGCATGACAGTTTAGACATCTGACTTCAATGGTGTGCAGATAGGTATGCCCTATGTGTGCGTTAGATGACAGTTTATATGACCTGACTTCAATGGTGTGCAGATAGTTAAGCCCTAAGTGTGCGTTAGATGACAGTTATCGACCTGACTTCAATGGTGTGCAGATAGTTAAGCCCTATGTGTGCATTAGATGACATTTTATCCACCAGATTTCAATGGTATGCAGATAGTTATGCCCTAAGTGTGCGTTAGATGACAGTTTAGACACCTGACTTCAATGGTGTGCAGATATTTAAGCCCTATGTGTGCGTTAGATGACATTTTATTCGCATGATTTCAATTGTGTGCAGATAATCAAGCCCTAGTGTGCTGTAGATGACATTTTATCTACCTGACTTCAAAGGTGTGCAGATAGTTAAGACCTAAGTGTGCGTTTGATGTCAATTTAGACACTATACATTAATGGTGTGGAGATAGTTCAGCCCTAAGTTTGCGTTAGATGACAGGTTAGACAACTGACTTCAATGGTGTACAGTAGTTATGCCCTAGGTGTGCGTTAGCTGACAGTTAATATGACCTGACTTCAATGGTGTACAGATAGTTAAGCCCTAAATGTGCGTTAGACGACAGTTTATCGACCTGACTTCAATGGTTTGCAGATAGCTAAGCCAAAGTGTGCTCTAGATGACAGCATATTCACCTGACTTCAATTGTGTGCAGATAGTTAAGCCCTATGTGTGCCGTAGATGACATATTATCCACCTGACTTTAATGGTGTACAGATAGTCATGCCATAAGTGTGCCGTTGGTGACAGTCTCCCACCTGACTGCAATGGTGTGCAGATAGTTAAGCCCTAAGTTTACGTTAGATTACAATTTAGACACCTGACTTCAATGGTGTGCAGATAGTTCAGCCCTAAGTGTGCACTAGATGACACTTTAGACTCCTGACTTCAATGGTGTGCAGAGAATTAAACCCTATGTGTGCGTTAGATGACATTTTATTCGCCTGACTTCAGTGGTGTGCAGATAGTCAAGCCCTAAGTGTGCCGTTGATGACAGTTTATCCACCTGACTTCAATGGTGTGCAGATAATTAAGCCCTATTTGTGCATTATATGACAGTTTAGACACCTGACTTCAATGGCATGCAGATAGTTAAGCCCTAAGTGTGCATTGGATGACATATTAGACACCTGACTTCAATGGTGTGCAGATATTTAAGCCCTATCGGTGCGTTTGATGACAATTTAGACACTTGACTTCAATCGTGTGGAGATAGTTCAGCCCTAAGTGTGTATTAGATGACAGATCAGATTAGATACCTGATTTCAATGGTGTGCAGATAGTTAAGCCCTAAGTGTGCGTTAGATGTCAGTTTAGACAACTGACTTCAATGGTGTGCAGAGAGTTAAGCCCTAAGTGTGCATTATATGACAGTTTAGACACCTGACTTCAATGGTGTGCAGATAGTTAAGCCATATGTGTGCGTTAGATGACATTTGATCCACCTGACTTCAATGGTGTACAGAGAGTTAAGCCCTAGGTGTGCATTAGATGACAGTTTATTCACCTGACTTCAATGGTGTGCAGATAGTAAAGCCATAAGTGTGCATTAGATGACAGTTTAGAAACCTGACTTCAATGGTGTGCGGATAGTTAAGCCATAAGTGTGCGTTGCATGACTGTTTAGACATCTGACTTCAATGATGTGCAGTAGTTATGCCCTATGTGTGCATTAGCTGACAGTTTATATGACCTGACTTCAATGGTGTGCAGATAGATAAGCCCTAAATGTGCGTTAGACGACAGTTTATCGACCTGACTTCAATGGTTTGCAGATAGTTAAGCCCTAAGTTTGCGTTAGATTACAATTTAGACACCTGACTTCAATGGTGTGCAGATAGTTCAGCCCTAAGTGTGCATTAGATGACACTTTAGACTCCTGACTTCAATGGTGTGCAGAGAATTAAACCCTATGTGTGCGTTAGATGACATTTTATTCGCCTGACTTCAATGGTGTGCAGATAGTCAAGCCCTAAGTGTGCCGTTGATGACAGTTTATCCACCTGACTTCAATGGTGTGCAGATAATTAAGCCCTATTTGTGCATTAGATGACAGTTTAGACACCTGACTTCAATGGTATGCAGATATTTAAGCCCTAAGTGTGCATTGGATGCCATATTAGACATCTGACTTCAATGGTGTGCAGATATTTAAGCCCTATCTGTGCGTTTGATGACAATTTAGACACTTGACTTCAATCGTGTGGAGATAGTTCAGCCCTAAGTATGTATTAGATGACAGATCAGATTAGATACCTGATTTCAATGATGTGCAGATAGTTAAGCCCTAAGTGTGCGTTAGATGACAGTTTAGACAACTGACTTCAATGGTGTGCAGAGAGTTAAGCCCTAAGTGTGCATTATATGACAGTTTAGACACCTGACTTCAATGGTGTGCAGATAGTTAAGCCCTAGGTGTGCATTAGATGACAGTTTATTCACCTGACTTCAATGGTGTGCGGATAGTTAAGCCATAAGTGTGCGTTGCATGACTGTTTAGACATCTGACTTCAATGATGTGCAGTAGTTATGCCCTATGTGTGCGTTAGCTGACAGTTTATATGACCTGACTTCAATGGTGTGCAGATAGATAAGCCCTAAATGTGCGTTAGACGACAGTTTATCGACCTGACTTCAATGGTTTGCAGATAGTTAAGCCCTAAGTTTGCGTTAGATTACAATTTAGACACCTGACTTCAATGGTGTGCAGATAGTTCAGCCCTAAGTGTGCATTAGATGACACTTTAGACTCCTGACTTCAATGGTGTGCAGAGAATTAAACCCTATGTGTGCGTTAGATGACATTTTATTCGCCTGACTTCAATGGTGTGCAGATAGTCAAGCCCTAAGTGTGCCGTTGATGACAGTTTATCCACCTGACTTCAATGGTGTGCAGATAATTAAGCCCTATTTGTGCATTAGATGACAGTTTAGACACCTGACTTCAATGGTATGCAGATAGTTAAGCCCTAAGTGTGCATTGGATGCCATATTAGACACCTGACTTCAATGGTGTGCAGATATTTAAGCCCTATCTGTGTGTTTGATGACAATTTAGAAACTTGACTTCAATCGTGTGGAGATAGTTCAGCCCTAAGTGTGTATTAGATGACAGATCAGATTAGATACCTGATTTCAATGGTGTGCAGATAGTTAAGCCCTAAGTGTGCGTTAGATGACAGTTTAGACAACTGACTTCAATGGTGTGCAGAGAGTTAAGCCCTAAGTGTGCATTATATGACAGTTTAGACACCTGACTTCAATGGTGTGCAGATAGTTAAGCCCTAGGTGTGCATTAGATGACAGTTTATTCACCTGACTTCAATGGTGTGCAGATAGTAAAGCCATAAGTGTGCATTAGATGACAGTTTAGAAACCTGACTTCAATGGTGTGCGGATAGTTAAGCCATAAGTGTGCGTTGCATGACTGTTTAGACATCTGACTTCAATGATGTGCAGTAGTTATGCCCTATGTGTGCGTTAGCTGACAGTTTATATGACCTGACTTCAATGGTGTGCAGATAGATAAGCCCTAAATGTGCGTTAGACGACAGTTTATCGACCTGACTTCAATGGTTTGCAGATAGCTAAGCCCAAAGTGTGCGCTAGATGACAGCATATTCACCTGACTTCAATTGTGTGCAGATATTTAAGCCCTATGTGTGCCGTAGATGACATATTATCCACCTGATTTTAATGTTGTACAGATAGTCATGCCATAAGTGTGCCGTTGATGACAGTTTCCCACCTGACTGCAATGGTGTGCGGATAGTTAAGCCCTAAGTTTGCGTTAGATTACAATTTAGACATCTGACTTCAATGGTGTGCAGATAGTTCAGCCCTATGTGTGCATTAGTTGACAGTTTAGACTCCTGACTTCAATGGTGTGCAGATAGTTAAGCCCTATATGTGCGTTAGATGACATTTTATTCGCCTGACTTCAATGGTGTGCAGATAGTCAATCCCTAAATGTGCCGTAGCTGACAGTTTATCCACCTGACTTCTATGGTGTGCAGATAGTTAAGCCCTAAGTGTGCGTTAGATGACAGATTAGACACCTGACTTCAATGGTGTGCAGATATTTAAGCCCTATGTGTGCGTTAGATGACATTTTATTCGTCTGACTTCAATCGTGTGGAGATAGTCAAGCCATAAGTGTGCTTTTGATGACATTTTATCCACCTGACTTCAATGGTGTGCAGATAGTTAAGCCCTAAGTGTGTATTATATGACAGTTTAGACACCTTACTTCATTGGTGTGCAAATAGTTACGCCCTAAGTGTGCATTGCATGACAGTTTAGACATCTGACTTCAATGGTGTGCAGATATTTAAGCCCTATTTGTGAGTTAGATGACATTTTATTCGCCTGACTTCAATGGTGTGCAGATAGGTAAGCCCAAAGTGTGCGCTAGATGACAGTTTATTCACCTGACTTCAATGGTGTGCAGATAATTAAGCCCTAAGTGTGTGTTAGATGACAGTTTAGACACCTGATTTCAATGATGTGCAGATAGTTAAGCCCTAAGTGTGCAGTATATGACAGTTTAGACACCTGACATCAATGGTGTGCAGATAGTTAAGCCCTAAGTGTGCAGTATATGACAGTTTAGACACCTGACATCAATGGTGTGCAGATAGTTAAGCCCTATGTGTGCATTAGATGACATTTTATCCACCTGACTTCAATGGTATGCAGATAGATAAGCCCTAAGTGTGCGTTAGATGACAGTGTATTCACCTGACTTCAATGATGTGCAGAGAAGTACGCCCTAAGTGTGCATTAGATGACAGTGTAGACACCTGATTTCAATGGTGTGCAGATAGTTATGCTCTAAGTGTGCGTTAGCTGACAGTTTTTCGACCTGACTTCAATGGTGTGCAGATATTTAAGCCATATGGGTGCATTAGATGACATTTTATTCGCCTGACTTCAATGGTTTGCAGATATTCAAGCCCTAAGTGTGCCGTAGATGACAGTTTATCCACCTGATTTCAATGGTGTACAGAGAGTTAAGCCCTAAGTATGCGCTAGATGACAATTTATTCACCTGACTTCAATGGTGTGCAGATAGTTAAGCCCTAAGTGTGCCGTAGATGACAGTTTATCCACCTTACTTCAATAGTGTGCAGATAGCTAAGCCCTAAGTATGCTCTAGATGACAATTTATTCACCTGACTTCAATGGTGTGCAGATAGTTAAGCCCTAATTGTGCGTTTGATGACAGTTTAGACACCTTACTTCAATGGTGTGCAGAAAGCTAAGCCCAAAGTGTGCGCTAGATGACAGCATATTCACCTGACTTCAATTGTATGCAGATAGTCAGCGCTATGTGTGCCTTAGATGACAATTTATCCACCTGACTGCAATGGTGTGCAGATAGTTAAGCCCTAAGTGTGCGCTAGATTACAATTTAGACACCTGACTTCAATGGTGTGCAGATAGTTCAGACCTAATTGTGCATTAGATGACAGTTTAGAAACCTGACTTCAATGGTGTGCAGATAGATAAGCCCTAAATGTGCATTAGATGACAGTTTAGACACCTGACCTCAATGGTGTGCAGATAGTTAAGCCATCTGTGTGCGTTAGATGACATTTTATCCAACTGACTGCAATGGTGTGCAGATAGTTAAGCCCTAAATGTGCGCTAGATTACAATTTAGACACCTGACTTCAATGGTGTGCAGATAGTTCAGACCTAATTGTGCATCAGATGACAGTTTAGACACCTGACTTCAATGGTGTGCAGATAGTAAAGCCATAAATGTGCATTAGATGACAGTTTAGACATTAGACACCTGACTTCAATGGTGTGTAGATATTTAAGCCCTATGTGTGCGTTAGATGACATTTTATTCGTCTGACTTCAATCGTGTGGAGATAGTCAAGCCATAAGTGTGCTTTTGATGACATTTTATCCACCTGACTTCAATGGTGTGCAGATAGTTAAGCCCTAAGTGTGTGTTATATGACAGTTTAGACACCTTACTTCATTGGTGTGCAGATAGTTAAGCCCTAAGTGTGCGTTGCATGACAGTTTAGACATCTGACTTCAATGGTGTGCAGATATTTAAGCCCTATTTGTGAGTTAGATGACAGTTTATTCGCCTGACTTCAATGGTGTGCAGATAGGTAAGCCCTAAGTGTGCGCTAGATGACAGTTTATTCACCTGACTTCAATGGTGTGCAGATAATTAAGCCCTAAGTGTGTGTTAGATGACAGTTTATACACCTGACTTCAATGGTGTGCAGATAGTTAAGCCCTAAGTGTGCGGTAGATGACAGTTTAGACACCTGACTTCAATGGTGTGCAGATAGTTAAGCCCTAAGTGTGCGGTAGATGACAGTTTAGACACCTGACTTCAATGGTGTGCAGATAGTTAAGCCCTATGTGTGCATTAGATGACATTTTATCCACCTGACTTCAATGGTGTGCAGATAGATAAGCCCTAAGTGTGCGTTAGATGACAGTGTATTCACCTGACTTCAATGATGTGCAGATAAGTAAGCCCTAAGTGTGCATTAGATGACAGTTTAGACACCTGATTTCAATGGTGTGCAGATAGTTATGCTCTAAGTGTGCGTTAGATGACAGTTTTTCGACCTGACTTCAATGGTGTGCAGATATTTAAGCCATATGGGTGCATTAGATGACATTTTATTCGCCTGACTTCAATGGTTTGCAGATATTCAAGCCCTAAGTGTGCCGTAGATGACAGTTTATCCACCTGATTTCAATGGTGTACAGAGAGTTAAGCCCTAAGTATGCGCTAGATGACAATTTATTCACCTGACTTCAATGGTGTGCAGATAGTTAAGCCCTAAGTGTGCCGGAGATGACAGTTTATCCACCTTACTTCAATAGTGTGCAGATAGCTAAGCCCTAAGTATGCTCTAGATGACAATTTATTCACCTGACTTCAATGGTGTGCAGATAGTTAAGCCCTAATTGTGCGTTTGATGACAGTTTAGACACCTTACTTCAATGGTGTGCAGAAAGCTAAGCCCAAAGTGTGCGCTAGATGACAGCATATTCACCTGACTTCAATTTTATGCAGATAGTCAGCGCTATGTGTGCCTTAGATGACAATTTATCCACCTGACTGCAATGGTGTGCAGATAGTTAAGCCCTAAGTGTGCGCTAGATTACAATTTAGACACCTGACTTCAATGGTGTGCAGATAGTTCAGACCTAATTGTGCATTAGATGACAGTTTAGAAACCTGACTTCAATGGTGTGCAGATAGATAAGCCCTAAATGTGCATTAGATGACAGTTTAGACACCTGACCTCAATGGTGTGCAGATAGTTAAGCCATCTGTGTGCGTTAGATGACATTTTATCCAACTGACTGCAATGGTGTGCAGATAGTTAAGCCCTAAATGTGCGCTAGATTACAATTTAGACACCTGACTTCAATGGTGTGCAGATAGTTCAGACCTAATTGTGCATCAGATGACAGTTTAGACACCTGACTTCAATGGTGTGCAGATAGTAAAGCCATAAATGTGCATTAGATGACAGTTTAGACATTAGACACCTGACTTCAATGGTGTGTAGATAGTTATGCTCTAAGTGTGCGTTAGCTGACAGTTTATCGACCTGACTTCAATGGTGTGCAGATCGTTATGCCCTATGTGTGCGATAGCTGAATGTTTATATGACCTGACATCAATGGTGTGCAGATAGCTAAGCCCTAAGTGTGCGTTAGATGACAGTTTAGACACCTGACTTCAATGGAATGCAGATAGTTAAGCCCTAAGTGTGCGTTAGATGACAGTTTATTCACCTGATTTCAATGGTGTGCAGATAGTTAAGCCCTATGTGTGCGTTAGATGACAGTTTAGACACCTGATTTCAATGGTGGCAGATAGGTCAGCCCTAATTGTGCATTAGATGACAGTTTAGACACCTGACGTCAATGATGTGCAGAAAGTTAAGCCCTAAGTGTGCATTAGATGACAGTTTAGACACCTGACTTCAATGGTGTGCAGATAGTTAAGCCCTAAGTGTGCGTTAGATGACAATTTAGACACTTGACTTCAATGGTGTGGAGATAGTTCAGCCCTACGTGTGCATTAGTTGACAGTTTAGATACCTGACTTCAATGGTGTGCAGATCGTTAATCCCTAAGTGTGCATTAGATGACAGTTTAGACACCTGAGTTCAATGGTGTGCAGATAGTTAAGCACTATGTGTGCCTTAGATGACATTTTATCCACCTGACTGCAATGGTATGCAGATAGTTAAGCCCTAAGTGTGCGTTAGATGACAGTTTATTCACCTGACCTCAATGGTGTGCAGATAGTTAAGCCTAAAGTGTGCATTAGATAACAGTTTAGACACCTGACTTCAATTGTGTGCAGATAGTTATGCCCTATATGTGCGTTAGATGACAGTTTAGAGACCTGACTTCAATGGTGTGCAGATATTTAAGCCATATGGGTGCGTTAGATGACATTTTATTCGCCTGACTTCAATGGTGTACAGATAGTCAAGCCCTAAGTGTACCGTAGATGACAGTTTATCCACCTGACTTCAATGGTGTGCCGAGAGTTCAGCCCTAAGTGTGCGTTAGATGACATATTAGACACATGACTTCAATTGTGTACAGATAGTCAAGCCCTAAGTGTGGGTTAGATGACAGTTTATTTACCTGACTTCAATGGTGTTCAGATAGATAAGCCTTAAGTGTGCACTAGATGACAGTTTAGACACCTGACTTCAATGATGTGCAGAAAGTTAAGCCCTAAGTGTGCATTAGATGACAGTTTAGACACCTGACTTCAATGGTGTGCAGATAGTTAAGACCTATGTGTGCGTTAGATTACATTTTATCCACCTCACTTCAATGGTGTGCAGATAGATAAGCCGTAAGTGTGCGATATATGACAGTTTATTCACCTGACTTCAATGATGTGCAGTTAGTTAAACCCTAAGTGTGCATTAGATGACAGTTTAGACATCTGATTTCAATGGTGTGCAGATAGTTATTCTCTAAGTGTGCGATAGCTGACAGTGTATCGACCTGACTTCATTGGTGTGCAAATAGTTAAGTCATAAGTGTGCATTACATGATAGTTTAGACATCTGACTTCAATGTTGTGCAGATAGTTATTCCCTATGTGTGCATTAGATGACAGTGTATTCACCTGAATTCATTTGTGTGCAGATAGTCAAGTCCTAAATGTGCCGTAGATGACAGTTTATCCACCTGACTTCAATGGTGTGCAGATAGTTCAGCCCTAAGTGTGCGCTAGATGACAGTTTATTCACCTCTCTACAATGGTGTGCAGATAGCTAAGCCCTAAGTGTGCGTTAGATGACAGTTTAGACACCTGAATTCAATTGTGTGCAGATAGACAAGTCCTACGTGTGCGTTAGATTACATTTTATCCACCTCACTTCAATGGTGTGCAGATAGATAAGCCGTAAGTGTGCGATATATGACAGTTTATTCACCTGACTTCAAAGGTGTGCAGTTAGTTAAACCCTAAGTGTGCATTAGATGACAGTTTAGACACCTGATTTCAATGGTGTGCAGATAGTTATTCTCTAAGTGTGCGATAGCTGACAGTGTATCGACCTGACTTCATTGGTGTGCAAATAGTTAGGTCATAAGTGTGCATTACATGATAGTTTAGACATCTGACTTCAATGGTGTGCAGATAGTTATTCCCTATGTGTGCATTAGATGACAGTTTATTCACCTGAATTCATTTGTGTGCAGATAGTCAAGTCCTAAATGTGCCGTAGATGACAGTTTATCCACCTGACTTCAATGGTGTGCAGATAGTTCAGCCCCAAGTGTGCGCTAGATGACAGTTTATTCACCTGTCTACAATGGTGTGCAGATAGCTAAGCCCTAAGTGTGCGTTAGATGACAGTTTAGACACCTGACTTCAATGGTGTGCATATAGTTAAGCCCTATGTGTGCGCTAGATGAAATTTTATTCACCTGAATTCAATTGTGTGCAGATAGTCAAGTCCTAAGTGTGCCGTAGATGACAGTTTATCCACCTGATTTCAATGGTGTGCAGATAGTTAAGTCCTAAGTGTGCGTAAGATGACAGTTTATTCACCTGATTTCATTGGTGTGCAGATATTGAAGCCCTAAATGTGCGTTAGATGACAGTTTATACACCTGACTTCAATGGTGTGCAGATCGATAAGCCCTAAGTGTGCAATAGATGACAGTTTAGACACCTGACTTCAATGGTGTGCAGATAGTCAAGCGCCAATTGTGATGTAGATGACAGTTTATCCACCTGACTTCAATGGTGTGCAGATATTTAAGCCCTAAGTGTGCGTTAGATGACAATTTAGACACTTGACTTCAATGGTGTGGAGATAGTTCAGCCCTAAGTGTGCATTAGATGACAGTTTAGACACCTGACTTCAATGGTGTGCAGATAGATAAGCCCCTAAGTGTGCATTAAATGACAGTTTAGACACCTGACTTCAATGATGTGCAGATAGTTAAGCCCTAAATGTGCATTAGATGACAGGTTAGACACCTGACTTCAATGGTGTGCATACAGTTAAGCCCAATGTGTGCTTTAGATGACATTTTATTCACCTGACTTCAATGGTGTGCATCTTGTCAAGCCTTAAGTGTGTGTTATACGACATTTTATTCACCTGATTTCAATGGGGTTCAGATAGTTACGCCCTAAGTGTGCGTTAGATGACAGTTTATTCACCTGATTTCATTGGTGTTGAAGCCCTAAATGTGCGATAGATGACAGTTTATACACCTGATTTCAATGGTGTGCAGATAGTTAAGCCCTAAGTGTGCATTAGATGACAGTTTAGACACCTGACTTCAATAGTGTGCAGAGAGTTAAGCCCTAAGTGTGCATTAGATGACAGTTTAGACACCTGACTTCAATGGTGTGCAGAGAGTTAAGCCCTATGTGTGGGTTAGATGACATTTTATTCACCTGAATTCAATTGTGTGCAGATAATCAAGTCCTAAGTGTGCCGTAGATGACAGTTTATCCACCTGACTTCAATGGTGTGCAGATAGTTCAGCCCTAAGTGTGCGCTAGATGACAGTTTATTCACCTGACTTCAATGGTGTGCAGACAGTTAAGCCCTAAGTGTGCGTTAGATGACAGTTGAGACACCTGACTTCAATGGAGTGCATATAGTTAAGCCCTAAGTGTGCGCTAGATGATATTTTATTCACCTGAATTCAATTGTGTGCAGATAGTCAGGTCCTAAATGTGCCGTAGATGACAGTTTATCCACCTGATTTCAATGGTGTGCAGATAGTTAAGTCCTAAGTGTGCGTAAGATGACAGTTTATTCACCTGATTTCATTGGTGTGCAGATATTGAAGCCCTAAATGTGCGTTAGATGACAGTTTATACACCTGACTTCAATGGTGTGCAGATCGATAAGCCCTAAGTGTGCAATAGATGACAGTTTAGACACCTGACTTCAATGGTGTGCAGATAGTCAAGCGCCAATTGTGATGTAGATGACAGTTTATCCACCTGACTTCAATGGTGTGCAGATATTTAAGCCCTAAGTGTGCGTTAGATGACAATTTAGACACTTGACTTCAATGGTGTGGAGATAGTTCAGCCCTAAGTGTGCATTAGAT
>JABXNX010002271.1:0-45057 GCA_014843695.1 Archivesica marissinica | reverse complement strand
AACATTGCTACACAATAGACTGTTACTTGTTTGATGGCAATGACACGACATAAGTACGTGCATACTATACAAACATTTCTACACTATAGACTGTTAATTGTTTGATGACAATGACACAACATAAGTACAAGCATACTAAACAAACATTGCTACACTATAGACTGTTACTTGTTTGATGGCAATGACACGACATAAGTACGTGCACACATACTATACAAACATTGCTACACTATAGACTGTTACTTGTTTGATGCCAATGACACGACATAAGTACCACGCATACTATACAAACATTGCTACACTATAGACTGTTACTTGTTTGATGGCAATGACACGACATAAGTACGTGCATACTATACAAACATTGCTACACTATAGACTGTTACTTGTTTGATGGCAATGACACGACATAAGTACGTGCACGCATACTATACAACATTGCTACTCTATAGACTGTTACTTGTTTGATGCCAATGACACGACATAAGTACGTGCATACTATACAAACATTGCTACACTATAGACTGTTACTTGTTTGATGGCAATGACACGACATAAGTACGTGCATACTATACAAACATTGCTACACTATAGACTGTTACTGTTGATGGCAATGACACGACATAAGTACGTCACGCATACTATACAAACATTGCTACTCTATAGACTGTTAATTGTTTGATGGCAATGACACGACATAAGTACATGCATACTACACAAACATTGCTACACTATAGACTGTTACATGTTTGATGCAAATGACACGACATAAGTACGTGCATACTATACAAACATTGCTACACTATAGACTGTTACTTGTTTGATGGCAATGACACGACATAAGTACATGCATACTATATAAACATTGCTACACTATAGACTGTTACATGTTTGATGGCAATGACACGGCATAAGTACGTGCACGCATACTATACAAACATTGCTACACTATAGACTGTTACTTGTTTGATGGCAATGACACGAAATAAGTACGTGCACGCATACTATACAAACATTGCTACTCTATAGACTGTTACTTGTTTGATGGCAATGACACGACATAAGTTCGTGCATACTATACAAACATTGCTATACTATAGACTGTTACTTGTTTGATGCCAATGACACGACATAATTACGTGCATACTATACAAACATTGCTACTCCATAGACTGTTACTTGTTTGATGGCAATGACACGACATAAGTACGTGCACGCATACAATACAAACATTGCTACACTATAGACGGTTACTTGTTTGATGCCAATGACACGACATAAGTACGTGCACGCATACTATACAAACATTGCTACACTATAGACTGTTACTTGTTTGATGGCAATGACACGACATAAGTACGTCCATACTATACAAACATTGCTACACTATAGACTGTTACTGTTTATGAAATGACACGACATAAGTACTGCACGCATACTATACAAACATTGCTAACATAGACTTTACTTGTTTGATGCCAATGACACGACATAAGTACGTGCACGCATACTATACAAACATTGCTACTCTATAGACTGTTACTTGTTTGATGGCAATGACACGACATAAGTACGTGCATACTATACAAACATTGCTACACTATAGACTGTTACATGTTTGATGCCAATGACACGACATAAGTACGTGCATACTATACAAACATTGCTACACTATAGACTGTTACTTGTTTGATGGCAATGACACGACATAAGTACATGCATACTATACAAACATTGCTACACTATAGACTGTTACTTGTTTGATGGCAATGACACGACATAAGTACGTGCATACTATACAAACATTGCTACACTATAGACTGTTACTTGTTTGATGCCAATGACACGACATAAGTACGTGCATACTATACAAACATTGCTACACTATAGACTGTTACTTGTTTGATGGCAATGACACGACATAAGTACGTGCACGCATACTATACAAACATTGCTACACTATAGACTGTTACTTGTTTGATGCCAATGACACGACATAAGTACGTGCATACTATACAAACATTGCTACACTATAGACTATTACTTGTTTGATGCCAATGACACGACATAAGTACGTGCACGCATACTATACAAACATTGCTACGCTATAGACTGTTACTTGTTTGATGCCAATGACACGACATAAGTACGTGCACGCATACTATACAAACATTGCTACACTATAGACTGTTACTTGTTTGATGGCAATGACACGACATAAGTACGTGCACGCATACTATACAAACATTGCTACACTATAGACTGTTACTTGTTTGATGGCAATGACACGACATAAGTACGTGCATACTATACAAACATTGCTACACTATAGACTGTTACTTGTTTGATGCCAATGACACGACATAAGTACGTGCATACTATACAAACATTGCTACACTATAGACTGTTACTTGTTTGATGGCAATGACACGACATAAGTACGTGCATACTATACAAACATTGCTACACTATAGACTGTTACTTGTTTGATGCCAATGACACGACATAAGTACGTGCATACTATACAAACATTGCTACACTATAGACTGTTACTTGTTTGATGCCAATGACACGACATAAGTACGTGCATACTATACAAACATTGCTACACTATAGACTGTTACTTGTTTGATGCCAATGACACGACATAAGTACGTGCATACTATACAAACATTGCTACACTATAGACTGTTACTTGTTTGATGGCAATGACACGACATAAGTACGTGCACGCATACTATACAAACATTGCTACACTATAGACTGTTACTTGTTTGATGGCAATGACACGACATAAGTACGTGCACGCATACTATACAAACATTGCTACTCTATAGACTGTTACTTGTTTGATGGCAATGACACGACATAAGTACGTCACGCATACTATACAAACATTGCTACACTATAGACTGTTACTTGTTTGATGGCAATGACACGACATAAGTACGTGCACGCATACTATACAAACATTGCTACTCTATAGACTGTTACTTGTTTGATGGCAATGACACGACATAAGTACGTGAATACTATACAAACATTGCTACACTATAGACTGTTACTTGTTTGATGCCAATGACACGACATAAGTACGCGCATACTATACAAACATTGCTACGCTATAGACTATTACTTGTTTGATGCCAATGACACGACATAAGTAAGTGCACGCATACTATACAAACATTGCTACACTATAGACTGTTACTTGTTTGATGCCAATGACACGACATAAGTACGTGCACAACTATACAAACATTGCTACCCTATAGACTGTTACTTGTTTGATGCCAATGACACGACATAAGTACGTGCATACTTTACAAACATTGCTACGCTATAGACTGTTACTTGTTTGATGCCAATGACACGACATAAGTACGTGCATACTATACAAACATTGCTACACTATAGACTGTTACTTGTTTGATGTCAATGACACGACATAAGTACGTGCATACTATACAAACATTGCTACACTATAGACTGTTACTTGTTTGATGTCAATGACACGACATAAGTACGTGCATACTATACAAACATTGCTACACTATAGACTGTTACTTGTTTGATGCCAATGACACGACATAAGTACGTGCATACTATACAAACATTGCTACACTATAGACTGTTACTTGTTTGATGGCAATGACACGACATAAGTACGTGCATACTATACAAACATTGCTACACTATAGACTGTTACTTGTTTGATGCCAATGACACGACATAAGTACGTGCATACTATACAAACATTGCTACACTATAGACTGTTACTTGTTTGATGTCAATGACACGACATAAGTACGTGCATACTATACAAACATTGCTACACTATAGACTGTTACTTGTTTGATGCCAATGACACGACATAAGTACGTGCATACTATACAAACATTGCTACACTATAGACTGTTACTTGTTTGATGGCAATGACACGACATAAGTACGTCACGCATACTATACAAACATTGCTACACTATAGACTGTTACTTGTTTGATGGCAATGACACGACATAAGTACGTGCATACTATACAAACATTGCTACACTATAGACTGTTACTTGTTTGATGGCAATGACACGACATAAGTACGTGCACGCATACTATACAAACATTGCTACACTATAGACTGTTACTTGTTTGATGGCAATGACACGGCATATGTACGTGCATACATGTACTATACAAACATTGCTACACTATAGACTGTTACTTGTTTGATGTCAATGACACGACATAAGTACGTGCATACTATACAAACATTGCTACACTATAGACTATTATTTGTTTGATGCGCAATGACACGACATACGTACGTGCACGCATACTATACAAACATTGCTACGCTATAGACTGTTACTTGTTTGATGCCAATGACACGACATAAGTACGTGCACGCATACTATACAAACATTGCTACACTATATACTGTTACTTGTTTGATGGCAATGACACGGCATAAGTACGTGCACGCATACTATACAAACATTGCTAAGCTATAGACTGTTACTTATTTGATAGCAATGACACGACCTAAGTACGTGCACGCATACTGTACAAACATTGCTAGACTATAGACTGTTACTTGTTTGATGCCAATGACACGACATAAGTACGTGCATACTATACAAACATTACTACACTATTGACTGTTACTTGTTTGATGCCAAAGACACGACATAAGCACGTGCATACTATACAAACATTGCTACTCTATAGACTGTTACTTGTTTGATGGCAATGACACGACATAAGTACGTGCATACTATACAAACATTACTACACTATTGACTGTTACTTGTTTGATGCCAAAGACACGACATAAGCACGTGCATACTATACAAACATTGCTACTCTATAGACTGTTACTTGTTTGATGGCAATGACACGACATAATTACATGCATACTATACAAACATTGCTACACTATAGACTGTTACATGTTTGATGGCAATGACACGACATAAGTACGTGCACGCATACTATACAAACATTGCTACACTATAGACTGTTATTTGTTTGATGTCAATGACACGACATAAGTACGTGCATACAATATAAACATTGCTACACTATAGACTGTTACTTGTTTGATGCCAATGACACGACATAAGTACATGCATACTATACAAACATTGCTACGCTATAGACTGTTACTTGTTTGATGCCAATGACACGACATAAGTACGTGCATACTATACCAACATTGCTACACTATAGACTGTTACTTGTTTGATGGCAATGATACGACATAAGTACGTGCACGCATACTGTACAAACATTGCTACACTATAGACTGTTACTTGTTTGATGGCAATGACACGACATATGTACGTGCAAGCATACTATTCAAACATTACTACACGATAGACTGTTACTTGTTTGATGGCAATGACACGGCATATGTACGTGCATACATGTACTATACAAACATTGCTACACTATAGACTGTTACTTGTTTGATGTCAATGACACGACATAAGTACGTGCATACTATACAAACATTGCTACACTATAGACTATTATTTGTTTGATGCGCCAATGACACGACATACGTACGTGCACGCATACTATACAAACATTGCTACGCTATAGACTGTTACTTGTTTGATGCCAATGACACGACATAAGTACGTGCACGCATACTATACAAACATTGCTACACTATATACTGTTACTTGTTTGATGGCAATGACACGGCATAAGTACGTGCACGCATACTATACAAACATTGCTAAGCTATAGACTGTTACTTATTTGATAGCAATGACACGACCTAAGTACGTGCACGCATACTGTACAAACATTGCTAGACTATAGACTGTTACTTGTGTGATGCCAATGACACGACATAAGTACGTGCATACTATACAAACATTACTACACTATTGACTGTTACTTGTTTGATGCCAAAGACACGACATAAGCACGTGCATACTATACAAACATTGCTACTCTATAGACTGTTACTTGTTTGATGGCAATGACACGACATAAGTACGTGCATACTATACAAACATTACTACACTATTGATTGTTACTTGTTTGATGCCAAAGACACGACATAAGCACGTGCATACTATACAAACATTGCTACTCTATAGACTGTTACTTGTTTGATGGCAATGACACGACATAATTACATGCATACTATACAAACATTGCTACACTATAGACTGTTACATGTTTGATGGCAATGACACGGCATAAGTACCTGCACGCATACTATACAAACATTGCTACACTATAGACTGTTACATGTTTGATGGCAATGACACGACATAAGTACGTGCACGCATACTATACAAACATTGCTACTCTATAGACTGTTACTTGTTTGATGGCAATGACACGACATAAGTTCGTGCATACTATACAAACATTGCTACACTATAGACTGTTACTTGTTGGATGCCAATGACACGACATAAGTACGTGCATACTATACAAACATTGCTACTCTATAGACTGTTACTTGTTTGATGGCAATGACACGACATAAGTACGTGCACGCATACAATACAAACATTGCTACACTATAGACTGTTACTTGTTTGATGCCAATGACACGACAAAAGTACGTGCACACATACTGTACAAACATTGCTACGCTATAGATTATTACTTGTTTGATGCAAATGACACGACATAGGTACGTGCACGCATACTATACAATCATTGCTACACTATAGACTGTTACTTGTTTGATGCAACTGACACGACATAAGTACGTGCAAACTATACAAACATTGCTACCCTATAGACTGTCACTTGTCTGATGCCAATGAAACGACATAAGTACGTTCATACTTTACAAACATTGCTACGCTATAGACTGTTACTTGTTTAATGGCAATGACACGACTTAAGTACGTGCATACTGTACAAACATTGCTACACTATAGACTGTTACTTGTTTGATGCCAATGACACGACATAAGTACGTGCATACTATACAAACATTACTACTCTATAGACTGTTACTTGTTTGATTGCAATGACACGACATAAGTACGAGCACGCATACAATACAAACATTGCTACACTATAGACTGTTACTTGTTTGATGCCAATGACACGACATATGTACGTGCACACATACTGTGCAAACATTGCTACGCTATAGATTATTACTTGTTTGATGCCAATGACACGACATAAGTACGTGCACGCATACTATACAAACATTGCTACACTATAGACTGTTACTTGTTTGATGCCACTGACACGACATAAGTACGTGCAAACTATACAAACATTGCTACCCTATAGACTGTCACTTGTCTGATGCCAATGAAACGACATAAGTACGTTCATACCTTACAAACATTGCTACGCTATAGACTGTTACTTGTTTAATGGCAATGACACGACATAAGTACGTGCATACTGTACAAACATTGCTACACTATAGACTGTTACTTGTTTGATGCCAATGACACGACATAAGTACGTGCATACTTTACAAACATTACTATGCTATAGACTGTTACTTGTTTGATGGCAATGACACGACCTAAGGACGTGCATACTGTACAAACATTGCTACGCTATTGACTGTTACTTGTTTGATGCCAAAGACACGACATAAGTACGTGCATACTATACAAACATTGCTACTCTATAGACTGTTACTTGTTTGATGGCAATGACACGACATAAGTACATGCATACTATACAAACATTGCTACACTATAGACTGTTACATGTTTGATGGCAATGACACGGCATAAGTACCTGCACGCATACTATACAAACATTGCTACACTATAGTCTGTTACATGTTTGATGGCAATGACACGACATAAGTACGTGCACGCATACTATACAAACATTGCTACTCTATAGACTGTTACTTGTTTGATGGCAATGACACGACATAAGTTCATGCATACTATACAAACATTGCTACACTATAGACTGTTACTTGTTTGATGCCAATGACACGACATAAGTACGTGCATACTATACAAACATTGCTACTCTATAGACTGTTACTTGTTTGATGGCAATGACACGACATAAGTAGGTGCACGCATACAATACAAACATTGCTACACTATAGACTGTTACTTGTTTGATGCCAATGACACGACATAAGTACGTGCACACATACTATACAAACATTGCTACGCTATATATTATTACTTGTTTGATGCCAATGACACGACATAGGTACGTGCACGCATACTATACAATCATTGCAACACTATAGACTGTTACTTGTTTGATGCCACTGACACAACATAAGTACGTGCAAACTATACAAACATTGCTACCCTATAGACTGTCACTTGTCTGATGCCAATGAAACGACATAAGTACGTTCATACTTTACAAACATTGCTACGCTATAGACTGTTACTTATTTAATGGCAATGACACGGCATAAGTATGTGCATACTGTACAAACATTGCTACACTATAGACTGTTACTTGTTTGATGCCAATGACACGACATAAGTACGTGCATACTTTACAAACATTACTATGCTATAGACTGTTACTTGTTTGATGGCAATGACACGACATAAGTACGTGCATACTGTACAAACATTGCTACGCTATAGACTGTTACTTGTTTGATGGCAATGACACGACATAAGTACGTGCATACTATACAAACATTACTACACTATTGACTGTTACTTGTTTGATGCCAAAGACACGACATAAGTACGTGCATACTATACAAACATTGCTACACTATAGAATGTTACATGTTTGATGGCAATGACACGGCATAAGTACCTGCACGCATACTATACAAACATTGCTACACTATAGACTGTTACTTGTTTGATGGCAATGACACGACATAAGTACGTGCACGCATACTATACAAACATTGCTACTCTATAGACTGTTACTTGTTTGATGGCAATGACACGACATAAGTTCGTGCATACTATTCAAACATTGCTACACTATAGACTGTTACTTGTTTGATGGCAATGACACGATATAAGTACGTGCATACTATACAAATATTGCTACACTATAGACTGTTACTTGTTTGATGCCAATGACACGACATAATTAGGTGCATACTATACAAACATTGCTACACTATAGACTGTTACATGTTTGATGGCAATGACACGGCATAAGTACGTGCACGCATACTACACACACATTGCTACACTATAGACTGTTACTTGTTTGATGGCAATGACACGACCTAAGTACGTGCACGTATACTATACAAACATTGCTACTCTATAGACTGTTACTTGTTTGATGGCAATGACACGACATAAGTTCGTGCATACTATACAAACATTGCTACTCTATAGACTGTTACTTGTTTGATTGCAATGACACGACATAAGTACGAGCACGCATACAATACAAACATTGCTACACTATAGACTGTTACTTGTTTGATGCCAATGACACGACATATGTACGTGCACACATACTGTGCAAACATTGCTACGCTATAGATTATTACTTGTTTGATGCCAATGACACGACATAAGTACGTGCACGCATACTATACAAACATTGCTACACTATAGACTGTTACTTGTTTGATGCCACTGACACGACATAAGTACGTGCAAACTATACAAACATTGCTACCCTATAGACTGTCACTTGTCTGATGCCAATGAAACGACATAAGTACGTTCATACCTTACAAACATTGCTACGCTATAGACTGTTACTTGTTTAATGGCAATGACACGACATAAGTACGTGCATACTGTACAAACATTGCTACACTATAGACTGTTACTTGTTTGATGCCAATGACACGACATAAGTACGTGCATACTTTACAAACATTACTATGCTATAGACTGTTACTTGTTTGATGGCAATGACACGACCTAAGGACGTGCATACTGTACAAACATTGCTACGCTATTGACTGTTACTTGTTTGATGCCAAAGACACGACATAAGTACGTGCATACTATACAAACATTGCTACTCTATAGACTGTTACTTGTTTGATGGCAATGACACGACATAAGTACATGCATACTATACAAACATTGCTACACTATAGACTGTTACATGTTTGATGGCAATGACACGGCATAAGTACCTGCACGCATACTATACAAACATTGCTACACTATAGACTGTTACATGTTTGATGGCAATGACACGACATAAGTACGTGCACGCATACTATACAAACATTGCTACTCTATAGACTGTTACTTGTTTGATGGCAATGACACGACATAAGTTCATGCATACTATACAAACATTGCTACACTATAGACTGTTACTTGTTTGATGCCAATGACACGACATAAGTACGTGCATACTATACAAACATTGCTACTCTATAGACTGTTACTTGTTTGATGGCAATGACACGACATAAGTACGTGCACGCATACAATACAAACATTGCTACACTATAGACTGTTACTTGTTTGATGCCAATGACACGACATAAGTACGTGCACACATACTATACAAACATTGCTACGCTATATATTATTAC
Source organism: Archivesica marissinica (assembly GCA_014843695.1). Lineage (NCBI taxonomy): Eukaryota > Metazoa > Mollusca > Bivalvia > Venerida > Vesicomyidae > Archivesica > Archivesica marissinica. The sequence continues at coordinate 34,583 of JABXNX010002271.1, read as the reverse complement.
TTGTTTGATGCCAATGACACGACATAGGTACGTGCACGCATACTATACAATCATTGCTACACTATAGACTGTTACTTGTTTGATGCCACTGACACAACATAAGTACGTGCAAACTATACAAACATTGCTACCCTATAGACTGTCACTTGTCTGATGCCAATGAAACGACATAAGTACGTTCATACTTTACAAACATTGCTACGCTATAGACTGTTACTTATTTAATGGCAATGACACGACATAAGTACGTGCATACTGTACAAACATTGCTACACTATAGACTGTTACTTGTTTGATGCCAATGACACGACATAAGTACGTGCATACTTTACAAACATTACTATGCTATAGACTGTTACTTGTTTGATGGCAATGACACGACATAAGTACGTGCATACTGTACAAACATTGCTACGCTATAGACTGTTACTTGTTTGATGGCAATGACACGACATAAGTACGTGCATACTATACAAACATTACTACACTATTGACTGTTACTTGTTTGATGCCAAAGACACGACATAAGTACGTGCATACTATACAAACATTGCTACACTATAGAATGTTACATGTTTGATGGCAATGACACGGCATAAGTACCTGCACGCATACTATACAAACATTGCTACACTATAGACTGTTACTTGTTTGATGGCAATGACACGACATAAGTACGTGCACGCATACTATACAAACATTGCTACTCTATAGACTGTTACTTGTTTGATGGCAATGACACGACATAAGTTCGTGCATACTATTCAAACATTGCTACACTATAGACTGTTACTTGTTTGATGGCAATGACACGATATAAGTACGTGCATACTATACAAATATTGCTACACTATAGACTGTTACTTGTTTGATGCCAATGACACGACATAATTAGGTGCATACTATACAAACATTGCTACACTATAGACTGTTACATGTTTGATGGCAATGACACGGCATAAGTACGTGCACGCATACTACACACACATTGCTACACTATAGACTGTTACATGTTTGATGGCAATGACACGACCTAAGTACGTGCACGTATACTATACAAACATTGCTACTCTATAGACTGTTACTTGTTTGATGGCAATGACACGACATAAGTTCGTGCATACTATACAAACATTGCTACTCTATAGACTGTTACTTGTTTGATGGCAATTACACGACATAAGTACGTGCACTCATACAATACAAACATTGCTACACTATAGACTGTTACTTGTTTGATGCCAATGACACGACATAAGTACGTGCACACACACTGTTCAAACATTGCTACGCTATAGACTGTTACTTGTTTGATGCCAATCACAGGACATAAGTACGTGCATACTATCAAACATTGCTACTATAACTGTTACTGTTTGATGCAATGACACGACAAGTACGTGCATACTATACAAACATTGCTACACTATAGACTGTTACTTGTTTGATGCCAATGACACGACATAAGTACGTGCACGCATACTATACAAACATTGCTACACTATAGACTGTTACTTGTTTGATGGCAATGACACGACATAAGTACGTGCACGCATACTATACAAACATTGCTACACTATAGACTGTTACCTGTTTGATGGCAATGACACGACATAAGTACGTGCATACTATACAAACATTGCTACACTATAGACTGTTACTTGTTTGATGCAATGACACGACATAAGTACGTGCATACTATACAAACATTGCTACTCTATAGACTGTTACTTGTTTGATGGCAATGACACGACATAAGTACGTGCACGCATACTATACAAACATTGCTACACTATAGACTGTTACTTGTTTGATGCCAATGACACGACATAAGTACGTGCACATACTGTCAACATTGCTACGCTATAGATGTTACTTGTTTGATGCAATGACACGACATAAGTACGTGCACGCATACTATACAAACATTGCTAGCTATAGACTGTTACTTGTTTGATGCCAATGACACGACATAAGTACGTGCATACTATACAAACATTGCTACCTATAGACTGTTACTTGTTTGATGGCAATGACACGACATAAGTACGTGCATACTATACAAACATTGCTACACTATAGACTGTTACTTGTTTGATGGCAATGACACGACATAAGTACGTGCACGCATACTATACAAACATTGCTACACTATAGACTGTTACTTGTTGATGCCAATGACACGACATAAGTACGTGCATACTATACAAACATTGCTACTATAGACTGTTACTTGTTTGATGGCAATGACACGACATAAGTACGTGCATACTATACAAACATTGCTACACTATAGACTGTTACTTGTTTGATGGCAATGACACGACATAAGTACGTGCATACTATACAAACATTGCTACCTATAGACTGTTACATGTTTGATGGCAATGACACGACATAAGTACGTGCATACTATAAAAACATTGCTACACTATAGACTGTTACTTGTTTGATGGCAATGACACGACATAAGTACGTGCACGCATACTATACAAACATTGCTACACTATAGACTGTTACTTGTTTGATGGCAATGACACGACATAAGTACGTGCATACTATACAAACATTGCTACACTATAGACTGTTACTTGTTTGATGGCAATGACACGACATAAGTACGTGCATACTATACAAACATTGCTACACTATAGACTGTTACTTGTTTGATGGCAATGACACGACATAAGTACGTGCATACTATACAAACATTGCTACACTATAGACTGTTACATGTTTGATGGCAATGACACGACATAAGTACGTGCACATACTATACAAACATTGCTACACTATAGACTGTTACTTGTTTGATGGCAATGACACGACATAAGTACGTGCACGCATACTATACAAACATTGCTACTCTATAGACTGTTACTTGTTTGATGGCAATGACACGACATAAGTTCGTGCATACTATACAAACATTGCTACACTATAGACTGTTACTTGTTTGATGCCAATGACACGACATAACTACGTGCATACTATACAAACATTGCTACTCTATAGACTGTTACTTGTTTGATGGCAATGACACGACATAAGTACGTGCACGCATACAATACAAACATTGCTACACTATAGACTGTTACTTGTTTGATGCCAATGACACGACATAAGTACGTGCATACATACTGTTCAAACATTGCTACGCTATAGATTATTACTTGTTTGATGCCAATGACACGACATAAGTATGTGCACGCATACTATCCAAACATTGCTAAGCTATAGACTGTTACTTGTTTGATGCCAATGACACGACATAAGTACGTGCATACTATACCAACATTGCTACACTATAGACTGTTACTTGTTTGATGGCAATGACACGACCTAAGTACGTGCACGCATACTATACAATCATTGCTACACTATAGACTGTTACTTGTTTGATGGCAATGACACGACATAAGTACGTGCACGCATACTATACAAACATTGCTACGCTATAGACTGTTACTTGTTTGATGCCAATGACACGACATAGGTACGTGCACGCATACTATACAATCATTGCTACACTATAGACTGTTACTTGTTTAATGGCAGTGACACGACATAAGTACGTGCATACTGTACAAACATTGCTACACTATAGAATGTTACTTGTTTGATGCCAATGACACGACATAAGTACGTGCATACTTTACAAACATTACTATGCTATAGACTGTTACTTGTTTGATGGCAATGACACGACATAAGTACGTGCATACTGTACAAACATTGCTATGCTATAGACTGTTACTTGTTTGATGGCAATGACACGACATAAGTACATGCATACTATACAAACATTGCTACACTATAGACTGTTACTTGTTTGATGGCAATGACACGACATAAGAACGTGCACGCATACAATACAAACATTGCTACTCTATAGACTGTTACTTGTTTGATGGCAATGACACGACATATGTTCGTGCATACTATACAAACATTGCTACACTATAGACTGTTACTTGTTTGATGGCAATGACACGATATAAGTACGTGCATACTATACAAACATTGCTACACTATAGACTGTTACTTGTGTGATGCCAATGACACGACATAAGTACGTGCATACTATACAAACATTGCTACACTATAGACTGTTACTTGTTTGATGCCAAAGACACGACATATGTACGTGCACACATACTGTTCAAACATTGCTACGCTATAGACTGTTACTTGTTTGATGCCAATGACACGACATAAGTACGTGCATACTATACCAACATTGCTACGCTATAGACTGTTACTTGTTTGATGCCAATGACACGACATAAGTAGGCACGCATACTATACAAACATTGCTACTCTATAGACTGTTACGTGTTTGATGCCAATGACACGACATAGGTACGTGCACGCATACTATACAATCATTGCTACTCTATAGACTGTTACGTGTTTGATGCCAATGACACGACATAGGTACGTGCACGCATACTATACAAACATTGCTACTCTATAGACTGTTACGTGTTTGATGCCAATGACACGACATAGGTACGTGCACGCATACTATACAATCATTGCTACACGATAGAATGTTACTTGTTTGATGGCAATGACAGGACATAAGTACATCCATACTATACAAACATTGCTACCTATATACTGTTACATGTTTGATGGCAATGACACGGCATAAGTACGTGCACGCATACTATACAAACATTGCTACACTATAGACTATTACTTGTTTGATGGCAATGACACGACATAAGTATGTGCACGCATACTATACAAACATTGCTACTCTATAGACTGTTACTTGTTTGATGGCAATGACACGACATAAGTACATGCATACTATACAAACATTGCTACACTATAGACTGTTACTTGTTTGATGGAAATGACACGACATAAGTACGTGCATACTATACAAACATTGCTACACTATAGACTGTTACTTGTTTGATGGCAATGACACGACATAAGTACATGCATACTATAAAAACATTGCTACACTATAGACTGTTACTTGTTTGATGGCAATGACACGACATAAGTACGTGCACGCATACTATACAAACATTGCTACACTATAGACTGTTACTTGTTTGATGGCAATGACACGACATAAGTACGTGCACGCATACTATACAAACATTGCTACACTATAGACTGTTACTTGTTTGATGGCAATGACACGACATAAGTTCGTGCATACTATACAAACATTGCTACACTATAGACTGTTACTTGTTTGATGCCAATGACACGACATAAGTACGTGCATACTATACAAACATTGCTACTCTATAGACTGTTACTTGTTTGATGGCAATGACACGACATAAGTACGTGCACGCATACAATACAAACATTGCTACACTATAGACTGTTACTTGTTTGATGCCAATGACACGACATAAGTACGTGCACACATACTGTACAAACATTGCTACGCTATAGATTATTACTTGTTTGATGCCAATGACACGACATAAGTACGTGCACGCATACTATACAAACATTGCTAAGCTATAGACTAATACTTGTTTGATGCCAATGACACGACATATGTACGTGCACGCATACTATACAATCATTGCTACACTATAGACTGTTACTTGTTTGATGGCAATGACACGACATAAGTATGTGCACGCATACTATACAAACATTGCTACACTATAGACTGTTACTTGTTTGATGCCAATGACACGACATAAGTACGTGCAAACTATACAAACATTGCTACACTATAGACTGTCACTTGTCTGATGCCAATGAAACGACATTAGTACGTTCATACTTTACAAACATTGCTACGCTATAGACTGTTACTTGTTTAATGGCAATGACACGACATAAGTACGTGCATACTGTACAAGCATTGCTACACTATAGACTGTTACTTGTTTGATGCCAATGACACGACATAAGTACGTGCATACTGTACAAATATTGCTACGCTATAGACTGTTACTTGTTTGATGGCAATGACACGACATAAGTACGTGCATACTATACAAACATTACTACACTATTGACTGTTACTTGTTTGATGCCAAAGACACGACATAAGTACGTGCATACTATACAAACATTGCTACTCTATAGACTGTTACTTTTTGATGGCAATGACACGACATAAGTACATGCATACTATACAAACATTGCTACACTATAGACTGTTACATGTTTGATGGCAATGACACGGCATAAGTACCTGCACGCATACTATACAAACATTGCTACACTATAGACTGTTACTTGTTTGATGGCAATGACACGACATAAGTACGTGCACGCATACTATACAAACATTGCTACTCTATAGACTGTTACTTGTTTGATGGCAATGACACGACATAAGTTCGTGCATACTATACAAACATTGCTGCACTATAGACTGTTACTTGTTTGATGGCAATGACACGATATAAGTACGTGCATACTATACAAATATTGCTACACTATAGACTGTTACTTGTTTGATGCCAATGACACGACATAAGTACGTGCATACTATACAAACATTGCTACACTATAGACTGTTACATGTTTGATGGCAATGACACGGCATAAGTATGTGCACGCATACTACACAAACATTGCTACACTATAGACTGTTACTTGTTTGATGGCAATGACACGACATAAGTACGTGCACGCATACTATACAAACATTGCTACTCTATAGACTGTTACTTGTTTGATGGCAATGACACGACATAAGTTCGTGCATACTATACAAAAATTGCTACTCTATGGACTGTTACCTGTTTGATGGCAATTACACGACATAAGTACGTGCACGCATACAATACAAACATTGCTACACTATAGACTGTTACTTGTTTGATGCCAATGACACGACATAGGTACGTGCACACATACTGTTCAAACATTGCTACGCTATAGACTGTTACTTGTTTGATGCCAATCACACGACATAAGTACGTGCACGCATACTATCCAAACATTGCTATGCTATAGACTGTTACTTGTTTGATGCCAATGACACGACATATGTACGTGCACGCATACTATACAAACATTGCTACGCTATAGACTGTTACTTGTTTGATGCCAATGTCACGACATAGGTACGTGCACGCATACTATACAATCATTGCTACACTATAGACTGTTACTTGTTTGATGGAATGACACGAATAAGTACGTGCACGCATACTATACAAACATTGCTACACTATAGACTGTTACTTGTTTGATGGCAATGACACGACATAAGTACGTGCACGCATACTATACAAACATTGCTACACTATAGACTGTTAATTGTTTGATGGCAATGGCACGACATAAGTACATGCATACTATACAAACATTGCTACACTATAGACTGTTACATGTTTGATGGAAATGACACGACATAAGTACGTGCATACTATACAAACATTGCTACACTATAGACTGTTACTTGTTTGATGGCAATGACACGACATAAGTACATGCATACTATATAAACATTGCTACACTATAGACTGTTACATGTTTGATGGCAATGACACGGCATAAGTACGTGCACGCATACTATACAAACATTGCTACACTATAGACTGTTACTTGTTTGATGGCAATGACACGACATAAGTACGTGCACGCATACTATACAAACATTGCTACTCTATAGACTGTTACTTGTTTGATGGCAATGACACGACATAAGTTCGTGCATACTATACAAACATTGCTATACTATAGACTGTTACTTGTTTGATGCCAATGACACGACATAATTACGTGCATACTATACAAATATTGCTACTCCATAGACTGTTACTTGTTTGATGGCAATGACACGACATAGGTACGTGCACGCATACAATACAAACATTGCTACACTATAGACTGTTACTTGTTTGATGCAAATGACACGACATAAGTACGTGCACGCATACTATACAAACATTGCTACACTATAGACTGTTACTTGTTTGATGCCAATGACACGACATAAGTACGTGCACACATACTATACAAACATTGCTACACTATAGACTGTTACATGTTTGATGGAAATGACACGGAATAAGTACGTGCACGCATACTATACAAACATTGCTACACTATAGACTATTACTTGTTTGATGGCAATGACACGACATAAGTACGTGCACGCATACTATACAAACATTGCTACTCTATAGACTGTTACTTGTTTGATGGCAATGACACGACATAAGTACATGCATACTATACAAACATTGCTACACTATAGACTGTTACTTGTTTGATGGCAATGACACGACATAAGTACGTGCATACTATACAAACATTGCTACACTATAGACTGTTACTTGTTTGATGGCAATGACACGACATAAGTACATGCATACTATACAAACATTGCTACACTATAGACTGTTACATGTTTGATGGAAATGACACGGCATAAGTACGTGCACGCATACTATACAAACATTGCTACACTATAGACTATTACTTGTTTGATGGCAATGACACGACATAAGTACGTGCACGCATACTATACAAACATTGCTACTCTATAGACTGTTAATTGTTTGATGGCAATGGCACGACATAAGTACATGCATACTACACAAACATTGCTATACTATAGACTGTTACATGTTTGATGGAAATGACACGACATAAGTACGTGCATACTATACAAACATTGCTACACTATAGACTGTTACTTGTTTGATGGCAATGACACGACATAAGTACGTGCATACTATACAAACATTGCTACACTATAGACTGTTACTTGTTTGATGGCAATGACACGACATAAGTACGTGCACGCATACTATACAAACATTGCTACACTATAGACTGTTACTTGTTTGATGGCAATGACACGACATAAGTACGTGCACGCATACTATACAAACATTGCTACACTATAGACTGTTACTTGTTTGATGCCAATGACACGACATAAGTACGTGCACGCATACTATACAAACATTGCTACTCTATAGACTGTTACTTGTTTGATGCCAATGACACGACATAAGTACGTGCACGCATACTATACAAACATTGCTACACTATAGACTGTTACTTGTTTGATGCCAATGACACGACATAAGTACGTGCACGCATACTATACAATCATTGCTACACTATAGACTGTTACTTGTTTGATGGCAATGACACGACATAAGTACATCCATACTATACAAACATTGCTACACTATAGACTGTTACATGTTTGATGGAAATGACACGGCATAAGTACGTGCACGCATACTATAGAAACATTGCTACACTATAGACTATTACTTGTTTGATGGCAATGAGAACGACATAGTACGTGCTACATACAACATTCCATAGAAAACACGACATAAGTACATGCATACTATACAAACATTGCTACACTATAGACTGTTACATGTTTGATGGAAATGACACGACATAAGTACGTGCATACTATACAAACATTGCTACACTATAGACTGTTACTTGTTTGATGGCAATGACACGACATAAGTACGTGCATACTATACAAACATTGCTACACTATAGACTGTTACTTGTTTGATGGCAATGACACGACATAAGTACGTGCACGCATACTATACAAACATTGCTACACTATAGACTGTTACTTGTTTGATGGCAATGACACGACATAAGTACGTGCACGCATACTATACAAACATTGCTACACTATAGACTGTTACTTGTTTGATGGCAATGACACGGCATAAGTACGTGCACGCATACTATACAAACATTGCTACACTATAGACTGTTACTTGTTTGATGGCAATGACACGACATAAGTACGTGCACGCATACTATACAAACATTGCTACTCTATAGACTGTTACTTGTTTGATGGCAATGACACGACATAAGTTCGTGAATACTATACAAACATTGCTACACTATAGACTGTTACTTGTTTGATGCCAATGACACGACATAAGTACGCTCATACTATACAAACATTGCTACTCTATAGACTGTTACTTGTTTGATGGCAATGACACGACATAAGTACGTGCACGCATACAATACAAACATTGCTACACTATAGACTGTTACTTGTTTGATGCCAATGACACGACATAAGTACGTGCACACATACTGTTCAAACATTGCTACGCTATAGACTGTTACTTGTTTGATGCCAATGACACGACATAGGTACGTGCACGCATACTATCCAAACATTGCTAAGCTATAGACTGTTACTTGTTTGATGCCAATGACACGACATAAGTACGTGCACGTATACTATACAAACATTGCTACTCTATAGACTGTTACGTGTTTGATGCCAATGACACGACATAGGTACGTGCACGCATACTATACAATCATTGCTACACTATAGACTGTTACTTGTTTGATGGCAATGACACGACATAAGTACATCCATACTATACAAACATTGCTACCTATAGACTGTTACATGTTTGATGGCAATGACACTGCATAAGTACGTGCACGCGTACCATAGAAACATTGCTACACTATAGACTATTACTTGTTTGATGGCAATGACACGACATAAGTACGTGCACGCATACTATACAAACATTGCTACTCTATAGACTGTTAATTGTTTGATGGCAATGGCACGACATAAGTACATGCATACTATACAAACATTGCTACACTATAGACTGTTACATGTTTGATGGAAATAACACGACATAAGTACGTGCACGCATACTATACAAACATTGCTACTCTATAGACTGTTACTTGTTTGATGGCAATGACACGACATAAGTTCGTGCATACTATACAAACATTGCTGCACTATAGACTGTTACTTGTTTGATGCCAATGACACGACATAAGTACGTGCATACTATACAAACATTGCTACTCTATAGACTGTTACTTGTTTGATTGCAATGACACGACATAAGTACGTGCACGCATACAATACAAACATTGCTACACTATAGACTGTTACTTGTTTGATGCCAATGACACGACATATGTACGTGCACACATACTGTACAAACATTGCTACGCTATAGATTATTACTTGTTTGATGCCAATGACACGACATAAGTAAGTGCACGCATACTATACAAACATTGCTACACTATAGACTGTTACTTGTTTGATGCCACTGACACGACATAAGTACGTGCAAACTGTACAAACATTGCTACCCTATAGACTGTCACTTGTATGATGCCAATGAAACGACATAAGTACGTTCATACCTTACAAACATTGCTACGCTATAGACTGTTACTTGTTTAATGGCAATGACACGACATAAGTACTTGCATACTGTACAAACATTGCTACACTATAGACTGTTACTTGTTTGATGTCAATGACACGACATAAGTACGTGCATACTATACAAACATTGCTACACTATAGACTGTTACTTGTTGGATGTCAATGACACGACATAAGTACGTGCATACTATACAAACATTGCTACAATATAGACTGTTACTTGCTTGATGCCAATGACACGACATAAGTACGTGCATACTATACAAACATTGCTACACTATAGACTGTTACTTGTTTGATGTCAATGACACGACATATGTACGTGCTTACTATACAAACATTGCTACAATATAGACTGTTACTTGCTTGATGCCAATGACACGACATATGTACGTGCATACTATACAAACATTGCTACACTATAGACTGTTACTTGTTTGATGCCAATGACACGACATAAGTACGTGCATACTATACAAACATTGCTACACTATAGACTGTTACTTGTTTGATGCCAATGACACGACATAAGTACGTGCATACTATACAAACATTGCTACGCAATAGACTGTTACTTGTTTGATGGCAATGACACGACATAAGTACGTGCACGCATACTATACAAACATTGCTACACTATAGACTGTTATTTGTTTGATGTCAATGACACGACATAAGTACGTGCATACAATATAAACATTGCTACACTATAGACTGTTACTTGTTTGATGCCAATGACACGACATAAGTACATGCATACTATACAAACATTGCTACGCTATAGACTGTTACTTGTTTGATGCCAATGACACGACATAAGTACGTGCATACTATACCAACATTGCTACACTATAGACTGTTACTTGTTTGATGGCAATGATACGACATAAGTACGTGCACGCATACTGTACAAACATTGCTACACTATAGACTGTTACTTGTTTGATGGCAATGACACGACATATGTACGTGCAAGCATACTATTCAAACATTACTACACGATAGACTGTTACTTGTTTGATGGCAATGACACGGCATATGTACGTGCATACATGTACTATACAGACATTGCTACACTATAGACTGTTACTTGTTTGATGTCAATGACACGACATAAGTACGTGCATACTATACAAACATTGCTACACTATAGACTATTATTTGTTTGATGCGCCAATGACACGACATACGTACGTGCAAGCATACTATACAAACATTGCTACACTATAGACTTTTACTTGTTTGATGCCAATGAGACGGAATAAGTACGTGCACGCATACTATACAAACATTGCTACACTATATACTGTTACTTGTTTGATGGCAATGACACGGCATAAGTACGTGCACGCATACTATACAAACATTGCTAAGCTATAGACTGTTACTTATTTGATAGCAATGACACGACCTAAGTACGTGCACGCATACTGTACAAACATTGCTAGACTATAGACTGTTACTTGTTTGATGCCAATGACACGACATAAGTACGTGCATACTATACAAACATTACTACACTATTGACTGTTACTTGTTTGATGCCAAAGACACGACATAAGCACGTGCATACTATACAAACATTGCTACTCTATAGACTGTTACTTGTTTGATGGCAATGACACGACATAAGTACGTGCATACTATACAAACATTACTACACTATTGACTGTTACTTGTTTGATGCCAAAGACACGACATAAGCACGTGCATACTATACAAACATTGCTACTCTATAGACTGTTACTTGTTTGATGGCAATGACACGACATAATTACATGCATACTATACAAACATTGCTACACTATAGACTGTTACATGTTTGATGGCAATGACACGGCATAAGTACCTGCACGCATACTATACAAACATTGCTACACTATAGACTGTTACATGTTTGATGGCAATGACACGACATAAGTACGTGCACGCATACTATACAAACATTGCTACTCTATAGACTGTTACTTGTTTGATGGCAATGACACGACATAAGTTCGTGCATACTATACAAACATTGCTACACTATAGACTGTTACTTGTTTGATGCCAATGACACGACATAAGTACGTGCATACTATACAAACATTGCTACCCTATAGACTGTTACTTGTTTGATGGCAATGACACGACATAAGTACGTGCACGCATACAATACAAACATTGCTACACTATAGACTGTTACTTGTTTGATGCCAATGACACGACATAAGTACGTGCACACATACTGTACAAACATTGCTACGCTATAGATTATTACTTGTTTGATGCCAATGACACGACATAGGTACGTGCACGCATACTATACAATCATTGCTACACTATAGACTGTTACTTGTTTGATGCCACTGACACGACATAAGTACGTTCATACTTTACAAACATTGCTACGCTATAGACTGTTACTTGTTTAATGGCAATGACACGACTTAAGTACGTGCATACTGTACAAACATTGCTACACTATAGACTGTTACTTGTTTGATGCCAATGACACGACATAAGTAGGTACATACTATACAAACATTGCTACTCTATAGACTGTTACTTGTTTGATTGCAATGACACGACATAAGTACGAACACGCATACAATACAAACATTGCTACACTATAGACTGTTACTTGTTTGATGCCAATGACACGACATATGTACGTGCACACATACTGTGCAAACATTGCTACGCTATAGATTATTACTTGTTTGATGCCAATGACACGACATAAGTACGTGCACGCATACTATACAAACATTGCTACACTATAGACTGTTACTTGTTTGATGCCACTGACACGACATAAGTACGTGCAAACTTTACAAACATTGCTACCCTATAGACTGTCACTTGTCTGATGCCAATGAAACGACATAAGTACGTTCATACCTTACAAACATTGCTACGCTATAGACTGTTACTTGTTTAATGGCAATGACACGACATAAGTACGTGCATACTGTACAAACATTGCTACACTATAGACTGTTACTTGTTTGATGCCAATGACACGACATAAGTACGTGCATACTTTACAAACATTACTATGCTATAGACTGTTACTTGTTTGATGGCAATGACACGACATAAGGACGTGCATACTGTACAAACATTGCTACGCTATAGACTGTTACTTGTTTGATGGCAATGACACGACATAAGTACGTGCATACTATACAAACATTACTACACTATTGACTTTTACTTGTTTGATGCCAAAGACACGACATAAGTACGTGCATACTATACAAACATTGCTACTCTATAGACTGTTACTTGTTTGATGCCAAAGACACGACATAAGTACGTGCATACTATACAAACATTGCTACTCTATAGACTGTTACTTATTTGATGGCAATGACACGGCATAAGTACCTGCACGCATACTATACAAACATTGCTACACTATAGACTGTTACATGTTTGATGGCAATGACACGACATAAGTTCGTGCATACTATACAAACATTGCTACACTATAGACTGTTACTTGTTTGATGCCAATGACACGACATAAGTACGTGCACACATACTATACAAACATTGCTACGCTATAGATTATTACTTGTTTGATGCCAATGACACGACATAGGTACGTGCACGCATACTATACAATCATTGCTACACTATAGACTGTTACTTGTTTGATGCCACTGACACAACATAAGTACGTGCAAACTATACAAACATTGCTACCCTATAGACTGTCACTTGTCTGATGCCAATGAAACGACATAAGTACGTTCATACTTTACAAACATTGCTACGCTATAGACTGTTACTTATTTAATGGCAATGACACGGCATAAGTATGTGCATACTGTACAAACATTGCTACACTATAGACTGTTACTTGTTTGATGCCAATGACACGACATAAGTACGTGCATACTTTACAAACATTACTATGCTATAGACTGTTACTTGTTTGATGGCAATGACACGACATAAGTACGTGCATACTGTACAAACATTGCTACGCTATAGACTGTTACTTGTTTGATGGCAATGACACGACATAAGTACGTGCATACTATACAAACATACTACACTACTGTTACTTGTTTGATGCCAAAGACACGACTAGTACGTGCAACATACAAACATTGCTACACTATAGAATGTTACATGTTTGATGGCAATGACACATAAGTACCTGCACGCATACTATACAAACATTGCTACACTATAGACTGTTACTTGATTGATGGCAATGACACGACATATGTACGTGCACGCATACTATACAAACATTCTACTCTATAGACTGTTACTTGTTTGATGGCAATGACACGACATAAGTTCGTGCATACTATTCAAACATTGCTACACTATAGACTGTTACTTGTTTGATGGCAATGACACGATATAAGTACGTGCATACTATACAAATATTGCTACACTATAGACTGTTACTTGTTTGATGCCAATGACACGACATAATTACGTGCATACTATACAAACATTGCTACACTATAGACTGTTACTTGTTTGATGGCAATGACACGATATAAGTACGTGCATACTATACAAATATTGCTACACTATAGATTGTTACATGTTTGATGGCAATGACACGGCATAAGTACGTGCACGCATACTACACACACATTGCTACACTATAGACTGTTACTTGTTTGATGGCAATGACACGACCTAAGTACGTGCACGTATACTATACAAACATTGCTACTCTATAGACTGTTGCTTGTTTGATTGCAATGACACGACATAAGTTCGTGCATACTATACAAACATTGCTACGCTATAGACTGTTACTTGTTTGATGCCAATGACACGACATAGGTACGTGCACGCATACTATACAAGCATTGCTACACTATAGACTGTTACTTAATTGATGGCAATGACACGACATTTGTACGTGCATACTATACAAACATTGCTACACTATAGACTGTTACTTGTTTGATTGCAATGACACGACATAAGTACATGCATACTATACAAACATTGCTACACTATAGACTGTTACATGTTTGATGGCAATGACACGGCATAAGTACGTGCACGCATACTATAGAAACATTGCTACACTATAGACTGTTACTTGTTTGATGGCAATGACACGACATAAGTATGTGCACGCATACTATACAAACATTGCTACTCTATAGACTGTTACTTGTTTGATGGCAATGACACGACATAAGTTCGTGCATACTATACAAACATTGCTATACTATAGACTGTTACTTGTTTGATGCCAATGACACGACATAAGTACGTGCATACTATACAAACATTGCTACTCTATAGACTGTTACTTGTTTGATGGCAATGACACGACATAAGTACGTGCACGCATACAATACAAACATTGCTACACTATAGACTGTTACTTGTTTGATGCCAATGACACGACATAAGTACGTGCACACATACTGTTCAAACATTGCTAAGCTATAGATTATTACTTGTTTGATGCCAATGACACGACATAAGTATGTACACGCATACTATCCAAACATTGCTAAGCTATAGACTGTTACTTGTTTGATGCCAATGACACGACATAAGTACGTGCATACTATACAAACATTGCTACACTATAGACTGTTACTTGTTTGATGGCAATGACACGACATAAGTACGTGCACGCATACTATACAATCATTGCTACACTATAGACTGTTACTTGTTTGATGGCAATGACACGACATAAGTACGTGCACGCATACTATACAAACATTGCTACGCTATAGACTGTTACTTGTTTGATGCCAATGACACGACATAGGTACGTGCACGCATACTATACAATCATTGCTACACTATAGACTGTTACTTGTTTGATGGCAATGACACGACATAAGTACGTGCATGCATACTATACAAACATTGCTACACTATAGACTGTTACTTGTTTGATGCCAATGACACGACATAAGTACGTGCAAACTATACAAACATTGCTACGCTATAGACTGTTACTTGTTTAATGGCAGTGACACGACATAAGTACGTGCATACTGTACAAACATTGCTACACTATAGAATGTTACTTGTTTGATGCCAATGACACGACATAAGTACGTGCATACTTTACAAACATTACTATGCTATAGACTGTTACTTGTTTGATGGCAATGACACGACATAAGTACGTGCATACTATACAAACATTGCTACACTATAGACTGTTACTTGTTTGATGGCAATGACACGACATAAGTACATGCATACTATACAAACATTGCTACACTATAGACTGTTACTTGTTTGATGGCAATGACACGACATAAGTACGTGCATACTATACAAACATTGCTACACTATAGACTGTTACTTGTTTGATGCCAATGACACGACATAAGTACGTGCACGCATACTATACAAACATTGCTACGCTATAGACTGTTACTTGTTTGATGCCAATGACACGACATAAGTACGTGCACGCATACTATACAAACATTGCTAACTATAGACTGTTACTTGTTTGATGCCAATGACACGACATAAGTACGTGCATACTATACAAACATTGCTACACTATAGACTGTTACTTGTTTGATGCCAATGACACGACATAAGTAGGTGCACGCATACTATACAAACATTGCTACTCTATAGACTGTTACGTGTTTGATGCCAATGACACGACATAGGTACGTGCACGCATACTATACAATCATTGCTACTCTATAGACTGTTACGTGTTTGATGCCAATGACACGACATAGGTACGTGCACGCATACTTTACAAACATTGCTACGCTATAGACTGTTACGTGTTTGATGCCAATGACACGACATAGGTACGTGCACGCATACTATACAATCATTGCTACACGATAGAATGTTACTTGTTTGATGGCAATGACACGACATAAGTACATCCATACTATACAAACATTGCTACCTATATACTGTTACATGTTTGATGGCAATGACACGGCATAAGTACGTGCACGCATACCATAGAAACATTGCTACACTATAGACTATTACTTGTTTGATGGCAATGACACGACATAAGTACATGCATACTATACAAACATTGCTACACTATAGACTGTTACATGTTTGATGGAAATGACACGACATAAGTACGTGCATACTATACAAACATTGCTACACTATGGACTGTTACTTGTTTGATGGCAATGACACGACATAAGTACATGCATACTATAAAAACATTGCTACACTATAGACTGTTACATGTTTGATGCCAATGACACGACATAATTACGTGCACACATACTGTACAAACATTGCTACGCTATAGATTATTACTTGTTTGATGCCAATGACACGACATAAGTACGTGCACGCATACTATACAAACATTGCTAAGCTATAGACTAATACTTGTTTGATGCCAATGACACGACATAAGTACGTGCATACTATACCAACATTGCTACACTATAGACTGTTACTTGTTTGATGCCAATGACACGACATAAGTAGGTGCACGCATACTATACAAACATTGCTACTCTATAGACTGTTACGTGTTTGATGCCAATGACACGACATAGGTACGTGCACGCATACTATACAATCATTGCTACTCTATAGACTGTTACGTGTTTGATGCCAATGACACGACATAGGTACGTGCACGCATACTTTACAAACATTGCTACGCTATAGACTGTTACGTGTTTGATGCCAATGACACGACATAGGTACGTGCACGCATACTATACAATCATTGCTACACGATAGAATGTTACTTGTTTGATGGCAATGACACGACATAAGTACATCCATACTATACAAACATTGCTACCTATATACTGTTACATGTTTGATGGCAATGACACGGCATAAGTACGTGCACGCATACCATAGAAACATTGCTACACTATAGTCTATTACTTGTTTGATGGCAATGACACGACATAAGTACATGCATACTATACAAACATTGCTACACTATAGACTGTTACATGTTTGATGGAAATGACACGACATAAGTACGTGCATACTATACAAACATTGCTACACTATGGACTGTTACTTGTTTGATGGCAATGACACGACATAAGTACATGCATACTATAAAAACATTGCTACACTATAGACTGTTACATGTTTGATGCCAATGACACGACATAATACGTGCATACTATACAAACATTGCTACACTATAGACTGTTACTTGTTTGATGGCAATGACACGACATAAGTATGTGCACGCATACTATACAAACATTGCTACACTATAGACTGTTACTTGTTTGATGGCAATGACACGACATAAGTACGTGCATACTATACAAACATTGCTACACTATAGACTGTTACTTGTTTGATGCCAATGACACGACATAAGTACGTGCATACTATACAAACATTGCTACTCTATAGACTGTTACTTGTTTGATGGCAATGACACGACATAAGTACGTGCATACTATACAAACATTGCTACACTATAGACTGTTACTTGTTTGATGGCAATGACACGACATAAGTACGTCAGCATACTATACAAACATTGCTACACTATAGACTGTTACTTGTTTGATGGCAATGACACGACATAAGTACGTGCACGCATACTATACAAACATTGCTACACTATAGACTGTTACTTGTTTGATGGCAATGACACGACATAAGTTCGTGCATACTATACAAACATTGCTACACTATAGACTGTTACTTGTTTGATGCCAATGACACGACATAAGTACGTGCATACTATACAAACATTGCTACTCTATAGACTGTTACTTGTTTGATGGCAATGACACGACATAAGTACGTGCACGCATACAATACAAACATTGCTACACTATAGACTGTTACTTGTTTGATGCCAATGACACGACATAAGTACGTGCACACATACTGTACAAACATTGCTACGCTATAGATTATTACTTGTTTGATGCCAATGACACGACATAAGTACGTGCACGCATACTATACAAACATTGCTAAGCTATAGACTAATACTTGTTTGATGCCAATGACACGACATAAGTACGTGCACGCATACTATACAATCATTGCTACACTATAGACTGTTACTTGTTTGATGGCAATGACACGACATAAGTATGTGCACGCATACTATACAAACATTGCTACACTATAGACTGTTACTTGTTTGATGGCAATGACACGACATAAGTACGTGCATACTATACAAACATTGCTACACTATAGACTGTTACTTGTCTGATGCCAATGAAACGACATTAGTACGTTCATACTTTACAAACATTGCTACGCTATAGACTGTTACTTGTTTAATGGCAATGACACGACATAAGTACGTGCATACTGTACAAGCATTGCTACACTATAGACTGTTACTTGTTTGATGCCAATGACACGACATAAGTACGTGCATACTGTACAAATATTGCTACGCTATAGACTGTTACTTGTTTGATGGCAATGACACGACATAAGTACGTGCATACTATACAAACATTACTACACTATTGACTGTTACTTGTTTGATGCCAAAGACACGACATAAGTACGTGCATACTATACAAACATTGCTACTCTATAGACTGTTACTTTTTGATGGCAATGACACGACATAAGTACATGCATACTATACAAACATTGCTACACTATAGACTGTTACATGTTTGATGGCAATGACACGGCATAAGTACCTGCACGCATAATATACAAACATTGCTACACTATAGACTGTTACTTGTTTGATGGCAATAACACGACATAAGTACGTGCACGCATACTATACAAACATTGCTACTCTATAGACTGTTACTTGTTTGATGGCAATGACACGACATAAGTTCGTGCATACTATACAAACATTGCTGCACTATAGACTGTTACTTGTTTGATGGCAATGACACGATATAAGTACGTGCATACTATACAAATATTGCTACACTATAGACTGTTACTTGTTTGATGCCAATGACACGACATAAGTACGTGCATACTATACAAACATTGCTACACTATAGACTGTTACATGTTTGATGGCAATGACACGGCATAAGTATGTGCACGCATACTACACAAACATTGCTACACTATAGACTGTTACTTGTTTGATGGCAATGACACGACATAAGTACGTGCACGCATACTATACAAACATTGCTACTCTATAGACTGTTACTTGTTTGATGGCAATGACACGACATAAGTTCGTGCATACTATACAAAAATTGCTACTCTATGGACTGTTACCTGTTTGATGGCAATTACACGACATAAGTACGTGCACGCATACAATACAAACATTGCTACACTATAGACTGTTACTTGTTTGATGCCAATGACACGACATAGGTACGTGCACACATACTGTTCAAACATTGCTACGCTATAGACTGTTACTTGTTTGATGCCAATCACACGACATAAGTACGTGCACGCATACTATCCAAACATTGCTATGCTATAGACTGTTACTTGTTTGATGCCAATGACACGACATATGTACGTGCACGCATACTATACAAACATTGCTACGCTATAGACTGTTACTTGTTTGATGCCAATGTCACGACATAGGTACGTGCACGCATACTATACAATCATTGCTACACTATAGACTGTTACTTGTTTGATGGCAATGACACGACATAAGTACATCCATACTATACAAACATTGCTACACTATAGACTGTTACATGTTTGATGGAAATGACACGGAATAAGTACGTGCACGCATACTATAGAAACATTGCTACACTATAGACTGTTAATTGTTTGATGGCAATGGCACGACATAAGTACATGCATACTATACAAACATTGCTACACTATAGACTGTTACATGTTTGATGGAAATGACACGACATAAGTACGTGCATACTATACAAACATTGCTACACTATAGACTGTTACTTGTTTGATGGCAATGACACGACATAAGTACATGCATACTATATAAACATTGCTACACTATAGACTGTTACATGTTTGATGGCAATGACACGGCATAAGTACGTGCACGCATACTATACAAACATTGCTACACTATAGACTGTTACTTGTTTGATGGCAATGACACGACATAAGTACGTGCACGCATACTATACAAACATTGCTACTCTATAGACTGTTACTTGTTTGATGGCAATGACACGACATAAGTTCGTGCATACTGTACAAACATTGCTATACTATAGACTGTTACTTGTTTGATGCCAATGACACGACATAATTACGTGCATACTATACAAACATTGCTACTCCATAGACTGTTACTTGTTTGATGGCAATGACACGACATATGTACGTGCACGCATACAATACATACATTGCTACACTATAGACGGTTACTTGTTTGATGCCAATGACACGACATAAGTACGTGCACGCATAAAATACAAACATTGCTACACTATAGACGGTTACTTGTTTGATGCCAATGACACGACATAAGTACGTGCACACATACTGTTCAAACATTGCTACGCTATAGATTATTACTTGTTTGATGCCAATGACACGACATAAGTACATGCACGCATACTATCCAAACATTGCTAAGCTATAGACTGTTACTTGTTTGATGCCAATGACACGACATATGTACGTGCACGCATACTATACAAACATTGCTACGCTATAGACTGTTACTTGTTTGATGCCAATGACACGACATAGGTACGTGCACGCATACTATACAATCATTGCTACACAATAGACTGTTACTTGTTTGATGGCAATGACACGACATAAGTACATCCATACTATACAAACATTGCTACACTATAGACTGTTACATGTTTGATGGAAATGACACGGCATAAGTACGTGCACGCATACTATACAAACATTGCTACACTATAGACTGTTACATGTTTGATGGAAATGACACGGCATAAGTACGTGCACGCATACTATAGAAACATTGTTACACTCTAGACTATTACTTGTTTGATGGCAATGACACGACATAAGTACGTGCACGCATACTATACAAACATTGCTACTCTATAGACTGTTAATTGTTTGATGGCAATGGCACGACATAAGTACATGCATACTACACAAACATTGCTACACTATAGACTGTTACATGTTTGATGGCAATGAACGACATAAGTACGTGCATACTATACAAACATTGCTACACTATAGACTGTTACTTGTTTGATGGCAATGACACGACATAAGTACGTGCATACTATACAAACATTGCTACACTATAGACTGTTACTTGTTTGATGGCAATGACACGACATAAGTACGTGCATACTATACAAACATTGCTACACTATAGACTGTTACTTGTTTGATGGCAATGACACGGCATAAGTACGTGCACGCATACTATACAAACATTGCTACACTATAGACTGTTACTTGTTTGATGGCAATGACACGACATAAGTACGTGCCGCATACTATACAAACATTGCTACACTATAGACTGTTACTTGTTTGATGCCAATGACACGACATAAGTACGTGCATACTATACAAACATTGCTACACTATAGACTGTTACTTGTTTGATGGCAATGACACGACATAAGTACGTGCATACTATACAAACATTGCTACACTATAGACTGTTACTTGTTTGATGGCAATGACACGACATAAGTACGTGCATACTATACAAACATTGCTACACTATAGACTGTTACTTGTTTGATGGCAATGACACGACATAAGTACGTGCACGCATACTATACAAACATTGCTACACTATAGACTGTTACTTGTTTGATGGCAATGACACGGCATAGGTACGTGCATACATACTATACAAACATTGCTACACTATAGACTGTTACTTGTTTGATGGCAATGACACGACATAAGTACGTGCACGCATACTATACAAACATTGCTACACTATAGACTGTTACTTGTTTGATGGCAATGACACGACATAAGTACGTGCACGCATACTATACAAACATTGCTACACTATAGACTGTTACTTGTTTGATGCCAATGACACGACATAAGTACGTGCACGCATACTATACAAACATTGCTACGCTATAGACTGTTACTTGTTTGATGCCAATGACACGACATAAGTACGTGCACGCATACTATACAAACATTGCTACACTATAGACTGTTACTTGTTTGATGCCAATGACACGACATAAGTACGTGCACGCATACTATACAAACATTGCTACACTATAGACTGTTACTTGTTTGATGGCAATGACACGACATAAGTACGTGCACGCATACTATACAAACATTGCTACACTATAGACTGTTACTTGTTTGATGCCAATGACACGGCATAAGTACGTGCACGCATACTATACAAACATTGCTACACTATAGACTGTTACTTGTTTGATGGCAATGACACGACATAAGTACGTGCACGCATACTATACAAACATTGCTACACTATAGACTGTTACTTGTTTGATGCCAATGACACGACATAAGTACGTGCATACTATACAAACATTGCTACACTATATACTGTTACTTGTTTGATGGCAATGACACGACATAAGTACGTGCATACTATACAAACATTGCTACACTATAGACTGTTACTTGTTTGATGGCAATGACACGACATAAGTACGTGCACGCATACTATACAAACATTGCTACACTATAGACTGTTACTTGTTTGATGGCAATGACACGACATAAGTACGTGCATACTATACAAACATTGCTACACTATAGACTGTTACTTGTTTGATGGCAATGACACGACATAAGTACGTGCATACTATACAAACATTGCTACACTATAGACTGTTACTTGTTTGATGGCAATGACACGACATAAGTACGTGCACGCATACTATACAAACATTGCTACACTATAGACTGTTACTTGTTTGATGCCAATGACACGGCATAGGTACGTGCACGCATACTATACAAACATTGCTACACTATATACTGTTACTTGTTTGATGCCAATGACAGGATATAAGTATGTGCACGCACACTATACAAACATTGCTACACAATAGACTGTTACTTGTTTGATGCCAATGACACGGCATAAGTACGTGTACGCATACTATACAATCATTGCTACACTATAGACTGTTACTTGTTTGATAGCAATGACACGACGTAAGTACGTGCACGCATACTGTACAAACATTGCTACACTATAGACTGTTACTTGTTTGATGCCAATGACACGACATAAGTACGTGCATACTATACAAACATTGCTACACTATATACGGTTACTTGTTTGATGCCAATGACACGACATAAGTAAGTGCGTACTATACAAACATTGCTACACTATATAATGTTACTTGTTTTATGGCAATGACACGACATAAGTACGTGCATACTATACAAACATTGCTACACTATAGACTGTTACTTGCTTGATGGCAATGACACGACATATGTACGTGCATACTAAACAAACATTGCTACACTATAGACTCTTACTTGTTTGATGCCAATGACACGACATAAGTACGTGCATACTATACCAACATTGCTACACTATATACCGTAACTTGTTTGATGCCAATGACACGACATAAGTACGTGCTTATTATACAAACATTGCTACACTGTAGACTATTACTTGTTTGATGGCAATGACACGACATAAGTACGTGCACGCATACTATACAAACATTGCTACACTATAGACTGTTACTTGTTTGATGTCAATGACACGACATAAGTACGTTCATACTATACAAACATTGCTACGCTATAGACTGTTACTTGTTTGATGTCAATGACACGACATAAGTACGTGCATACTATACAAACATTGCTACACTATAGTCTATTATTTGTTTGATGCGCCAATGACACGACATACGTACGTGCAGGCATACTATACAAACATTGCTACGCTATAGACTGTTACTTGTTTGATGCCAATGACACGACATAAGTACCTGCACGCATACTATACAAACATTGCTACACTATAGACTTTTACTTGTTTGATGCCAATGAGACGGAATAAGTACGTGCACGCATACTATACAAACATTGCCTCACTATATACTGTTACTTGTTTGATGGCAATGACACGGCATAAGTACGTGCACGCATACTATACAAACATTGCTAGACTATAGACTGTTACTTGTTTGATGCCAATGACACGACATAAGTACGTGCATACTATACAAACATTGATACACTATAGACTGTTACTTGTTTGATGCCAATGACACGACATAAGTACGTGCATACTATACAAACATAGCTACACTATAGACTGTTACTTGTTTGATGGCAATGACACGACATAAGTACGTGCACGCATACTGTACAAACATTGCTACACTATAGACTATTACTTGTTTGATGGCAATGACACGACATAAGTACGTGGACGCATACTATAAAAACATTGCTACACTATAGACTGTTATTTGTTTGATGTCAATGACACGACATATGTACGTGCATACAATACAAACATTGCTACACTATAGACTGTTACTTGTTTGATGCCAATGTCACGACATAAGTACATGCATACTATACAAACATTGCTACGCTATAGACTGTTACTTGTTTGATGCCAATGACACGACATAAGTACGTGCATACTATACCAACATTGCTACACTATAGACTGTTACTTGTTTGATGGCAATGATGCGACATATGTACGTGCACGCATACTCTACAAACATTGCTACACTATAGACTGTTACTTGTTTGATGGCAATGACACGACATAAGTACGTGCACGCATACTATACAAACACTACTACACTATAGACTGTTACTTGTTTGATGGCAATGACACGGCATATGTACGTGCATACATGTACTATACAAACATTGCTACACTATAGACTGTTACTTGTTTGATGGCAATGACACGACATAAGTACGTGCATACTATACACACATTGCTACACTATAGACTGTTACTTGTTTGATGCCAATGACACGACATAAGTACGTGCATACTATACACACATTGCTACACTATAGAATGTTACTTGTTTGATGGCAATGACACGACATAAGTACGTGCACGCATACTGTACAAACATTGCTACACTATAGACTGTTACTTGTTTGATGGCAATGACACGACATAAGTACGTGCATACTATACAAACATTGCTACGCAATAGACTGTTACTTGTTTGATGGCAATGACACGACATAAGTACGTGCACGCATACTATACAAACATTGCTACACTATAGACTGTTATTTGTTTGATGTCAATGACACGACATAAGTACGTGCATACAATACAAACATTGCTACACTATAGACTGTTACTTGTTTGATGCCAATGACACGACATAAGTACGTGCATACTATACAAACATTGCTACACTATATACGGTTACTTGTTTGATGCCAATGACACGACATAAGTAAGTGCATACTCTACAAACATTGCTACACTATATAATGTTACTTGATTTATGGCAATGACACGACATAAGTACGTGCATACTATTCAAACATTGCTACACTATAGACTGTTACTTGCTTGATGGCAATGACACGACATATGTACGTGCATACTAAACAAACATTGCTACACTATAGACTGTTACTTGTTTGATGCCAATGACACCACATAAGTACATGCATACAATACAAATATTGCTACGCTATAGACTCTTACTTGTTTGATGCCAATGACACGACATAAGTACGTGCATACTATACCAACATTGCTACACTATATACCGTTACTTGTTTGATGCCAATGACACGACATAAGTACGTGCATACTATACAAACATTGCTACACTGTAGACTATTACTTGTTTGATGGCAATGACACGACATAAGTACGTGCATGCATACTATACAAACATTGCTTCACTATAGACTGTTACTTGTTTGATGTCAATGACACGACATAAGTACGTTCATACTATACAAACATTGCTACGCTATAGACTGTTACTTGTTTGATGGCAATGACACGACATAAGTACGTGCATACTATACAAACATTGCTACAATATAGACTGTTACTTGCTTGATGCCAATGACACGACATATGTACGTGCATACTATACAAACATTGCTACACTATAGACTATTACTTGTTTGATGCCAATGACACGACATAAGTACGTGCATACTATACAAACATTGCTACACTATAGACTGTTACTTGTTTGATGCCAATGACACGACATAAGTACGTGCATACTATACAAACATTGCTACACTATAGACTGTTACTTGTTTGATGGCAATGACACGACATAAGTACGTGCACGCATACTGTACAAACATTGCTACACTATAGACTGTTACTTGTTTGATGGCAATGACACGACATAAGTACGTGCATACTATACAAACATTGCTACGCAATAGACTGTTACTTGTTTGATGGCAATGACACGACATAAGTACGTGCACGCATACTATACAAACATTGCTACACTATAGACTGTTATTTGTTTGATGTCAATGACACGACATAAGTACGTGCATACAATATAAACATTGCTACACTATAGACTGTTACTTGTTTGATGCCAATGACACGACATAAGTACATGCATACTATACAAACATTGCTACGCTATAGACTGTTACTTGTTTGATGCCAATGACACGACATAAGTACGTGCATACTATACAAACATTGCTACACTATAGACTGTTACTTGTTTGATGGCAATGATACGACATAAGTACGTGCACGCATACTGTACAAACATTGCTACACTATAGACTGTTACTTGTTTGATGGCAATGACACGACATATGTACGTGCAAGCATACTATTCAAACATTACTACACGATAGACTGTTACTTGTTTGATGGCAATGACACGGCATATGTACGTGCATACATGTACTATACAAACATTGCTACACTATAGACTGTTACTTGTTTGATGTCAATGACACGACATAAGTACGTGCATACTATACAAACATTGCTACACTATAGACTGTTACTTGTTTGATGCCAATGACACGACATATGTACGTGCATACTATACAAACATTGCTACACTATAGACTATTATTTGTTTGATGCCAATGACACGACATACGTACGTGCACGCATACTATACAAACATTGCTACACTATAGACTGTTACTTGTTTGATGCCAATGACACGACATAAGTACGTGCACGCATACTATACAAACATTGCTACACTATAGACTGTTACTTGTTTGATGCCAATGACACGGCATAAGTACGTGCACGCATACTATACAAACATTGCTACACTATAGACTGTTACTTGTTTGATGGCAATGACACGCATAAGTACGTGCACGCATACTATACAAACATTGCTACGCTATAGACTGTTACTTATTTGATAGCAATGACAGACTAAGTACGTGCACGCATACTGTACAAACATTGCTAGACTATAGACTGTTACTTGTTTGATGCCAATGACACGACATAAGTACGTGCATACTATACAAACATTGCTACACTATAGACTGTTACTTGTTTGATGCCAATGACACGACATAAGTACGTGCATACTATACAAACATTGCTACACTATAGACTGTTACTTGTTTGATGCCAATGACACGACATAAGTACGTGCATACTATACAAACATTGCTACACTATAGACTGTTACTTGTTTGATGGCAATGACACGACATAAGTACGTGCACGCATACTGTACAAACATTGCTACACTATAGACTGTTACTTGTTTGATGGCAATGACACGACATAAGTACGTGCATACAATACAAACATTGCTACACTATAGACTGTTACTTGTTTGATGCCAATGACACGACATAAGTACATGCATACTATACAAACATTGCTACGCTATAGACTGTTACTTGTTTGATGCCAATGACACGACATAAGTACGTGCATACTATACCAACATTGCTACACTATAGACTGTTACTTGTTTGATGGCAATGATGCGACATAAGTACGTGCACGCATACTGTACAAACATTGCTACACTATAGACTGTTACTTGTTTGATGGCAATGACACGACATAAGTACGTGCACGCATACTATACAAACATTACTACACTATAGACTGTTACTTGTTTGATGGCAATGACACGGCATATGTACGTGCATACATGTACTCTACAAACATTGCTACACTATAGAATGTTACTTGATTGATGGCAATGACACGACATATGTACGTGCAAGCATACTATTCAAACATTACTACACGATAGACTGTTACTTGTTTGATGGCAATGACACGGCATATGTACGTGCATACATGTACTATACAAACATTGCTACACTATAGACTGTTACTTGTTTGATGTCAATGACACGACATAAGTACGTGCATACTATACAAACATTGCTACACTATAGACTGTTACTTGTTTGATGCCAATGGCACAACATATGTACGTGCATACTATACAAACATTGCTACACTATAGACTAGTATTTGTTTGATGCCAATGACACGACATACGTACGTGCACGCATACTATACAAACATTGCTACGCTATAGACTGTTACTTGTTTGATGCCAATGACACGACATAAGTACCTGCACGCATACTATACAAACATTGCTACACTATAGACTTTTACTTGTTTGATGCCAATGAGACGGAATAAGTAAGTGCACGCATACTATACAAACATTGCTACACTATATACTGTTACTAGTTTGATGGCAATGACACGGCATAAGTACGTGCACGCATACTATACAAACATTGCTAAGCTATAGACTGTTACTTATTTGATAGCAATGACAGGACCTAAGTACGTGCACGCATACTGTACAAAGATTGCTAGACTATAGACTGTTACTTGTTTGATGCCAATGACACGACATAAGTACGTGCATACTATACAAACATTGCTACACTATAGACTGTTACTTGTTTGATGCCAATGACACGACATAAGTACGTGCATACTATACAAACATAGCTACACTATAGACTGTTACTTGTTTGATGGCAATGACACGACATAAGTACGTGCACGCATACTGTACAAACATTGCTACACTATAGACTGTTACTTGTTTGATGGCAATGACACGACATAAGTACGTGCATACAATACAAACATTGCTACACTATAGACTGTTACTTGTTTGATGCCAATGACACGACATAAGTACATGCATACTATACAAACATTGCTACGCTATAGACTGTTACTTGTTTGATGCCAATGACACGACATAAGTACGTGCATACTATACCAACATTGCTACACTATAGACTGTTACTTGTTTGATGGCAATGATGCGACATATGTACGTGCACGCATACTGTACAAACATTGCTACACTATAGACTGTTACTTGTTTGATGGCAATGACACGACATAAGTACGTGCACGCATACTATACAAACATTACTACACTATAGACTGTTACTTGTTTGATGGCAATGACACGGCATAAGTACGTGCATACATGTACTATACAAACATTGCTACACTATAGACTGTTACTTGTTTGATGGCAATGACACGACATAAGTACGTGCAAGCATACTATACAAACATTGCTACACTATAGACTGTTACTTGTTTGATGGCAATGACACGACATATGTACGTGCATACATGTACTATACAAACATTGCTACACTATAGACTGTTACTTGTTTGATGTCAATGACACGACATAAGTACGTGCATACTATACAAACATTGCTACACTATAGACTGTTACTTGTTTGATGCCAATGGCACAACATATGTACATGCATACTATACAAACATTGCTACACTATAGACTAGTATTTGTTTGATGCCAATGACACGACATACGTACGTGCACGCATACTATACAAACATTGCTACGCTATAGACTGTTACTTGTTTGATGCCAATGACACGACATAAGTACCTGCACGCATACTATACAAACATTGCTACACTATAGACTTTTACTTGTTTGATGCCAATGAGACGGAATAAGTAAGTGCACGCATACTATACAAACATTGCTACACTATATACTGTTACTAGTTTGATGGCAATGACACGGCATAAGTACGTGCACGCATACTCTACAAACATTGCTAAGCTATAGACTGTTACTTATTTGATAGCAATGACACGACCTAAGTACGTGCACGCATACTGTACAAACATTGCTAGACTATAGACTGTTACTTGTTTGATGCCAATGACACGACATAAGTACGTGCATACTATACAAACATTGCTACACTATAGACTGTTACTTGTTTGATGCCAATGACACGACATAAGTACGTGCATACTATACAAACATTGCTACACTATAGACTGTTACTTGTTTGATGGCAATGACACGACATAAGTACGTGCACGCATACTGTACAAACATTGCTACACTATAGACTGTTACTTGTTTGATGTCAATGACACGACATAAGTACGTGCATACAATACAAACATTGCTACACTATAGACTGTTACTTGTTTGATGCCAATGACACGACATAAGTACATGCATACTATACAAACATTGCTACGCTATAGACTGTTACTTGTTTGATGCCAATGACACGACATAAGTACGTGCACGCATACTATACAAACATTGCTACACTATAGACTGTTACTTGTTTGATGGCAATGACACGACATAAGTACGTGCACGCATACTATACAAACATTACTACACTATAGACTGTTACTTGTTTGATGGCAATGACACGGCATATGTACGTGCATACATACTATACAAACATTGCTACACTATAGACTGTTACTTGTTTGATGGCAATGACACGACATAAGTACGTGCACGCATACTATACAAACATTGCTACACTATAGACTGTTACTTGTTTGATGGCAATGACACGACATAAGTACGTGCATACTATACAAACATTGCTACACTATAGACTGTTACTTGTTTGATGCCAATGACACGACATAAGTACGTGCATACTATACAAACATTGCTACACTATAGACTGTTACTTGTTTGATGGCAATGACACGACATAAGTACGTGCATACTATACAAACATTGCTACACTATAGACTGTTACTTGTTTGATGCCAATGACACGACATAAGTACGTGCACGCATACTATACAAACATTGCTACACTATAGACTGTTACTTGTTTGATGCCAATGACACGACATAAGTACATGCATACTATACAAACATTGCTACACTATAGACTGTTACTTGTTTGATGCCAATGACACGACATAAGTACGTGCACGCATACTATACAAACATTGCTACACTATAGACTGTTACTTGTTTGATGCCAATGACACGGCATAAGTATGTGCACGCATACTATACAAACATTGCTACACTATAGACTGTTACTTGTTTGATGGCAATGACACGACATAAGTACGTGCACGCATACTATACAAACATTGCTAAGCTATAGACTGTTACTTATTTGATGCCAATGACACGACATAAGTACGTGCATACTATACAAACATTGCTACACTATAGACTGTTACTTGTTTGATGCCAATGACACGACATAAGTACGTGCATACTATACAAACATTGCTACACTATAGACTGTTACTTGTTTGATGCCAATGACACGACATAAGTACGTCACGCATACTATACAAACATTGCTACACTATAGACTGTTACTTGTTTGATGGCAATGACACGACATAAGTACGTGCATACTATACAAACATTGCTACACTATAGACTGTTACTTGTTTGATGGCAATGACACGACATAAGTACGTGCATACTATACAAACATTGCTACACTATAGACTGTTACTTGTTTGATGGCAATGACACGACATAAGTACATGCACCATACTATACAAACATTGCTACACTATAGACTGTTACTTGTTTGATGGCAATGACACGACATAAGTACGTGCACGCATACTATACAAACATTGCTACACTATAGACTGTTACTTGTTTGATGGCAATGACACGACATAAGTACATGCATACTATACAAACATTGCTACACTATAGACTGTTACTTGTTTGATGCCAATGACACGACATAAGTACGTCATGCATACTATACAAACATTGCTATACTATAGACTGTTACTTGTTTGATGGCAATGACACGACATAAGTACGTGCATACTGTACAAACATTGCTACACTATAGACTGTTACTTGTTTGATGGCAATGACACGACATAAGTACGTGCTACATCTATACAAACATTGCTACACTATAGACTGTTACTTGTTTGATGGCAATGACACGACATAAGTACGTGCATACTATACAAACATTGCTACACTATAGACTGTTACTTGTTTGATGCCAATGACACGACATAAGTACGTGCATACTATACAAACATTGCTACACTATAGACTGTTACTTGTTTGATGGCAATGACACGACATAAGTACACACGCATAATATACAAACATTGCTACACTATAGACTGTTACATGTTTGATGCCAATGACACCACATAAGTACGTGCACGCATACTATACAAACATTACTACACTATAGACTGTTACTTGTTTGATGCCAATGACACGACATAAGTACGTGCACGCATACTATACAAACATTGCTACACTATAGACTG